>PVLD010004105.1:0-130643 GCA_004027595.1 Dinomys branickii
TTTTTTTTTTTTTTTTTTTTTTTGCTGGTTTTTTTGTTTTGTTGCTTGGAGGCAGGCTCTCGCTGTGTAGTGTAGGCTGGCCTTGAACTCCCAGTGATCCTCCTGCCTCAGCCTCCCGAGTGCTGGGATTACAGGTGTGTGCCACCACACCTAGCAAAAATGTTATTCATAAAACTAAAATTTCAAAAACATTCTTTCTGAGACAAGTGCTTGCTACACAGTTCAGGTTGGCCTTGAATTGTGGCAACCCTCCTGCCTTGGCCTCCCAAGTGCTAGGACCACAGGTGTGTACAACCACATTCACCAAAACTAGAATTTCAATACAAAAGGTTGACCTTAAATGAATTCAGGACACGCAAATCTTTCAAACACCCAGGAAGTAACCTGATTTTTCTAAGACTTTATTCTCAAAGTTAAAAGAGCTCAGAAAGCAGAAAGCATGGGAGGGAGTCTATTTACATCGTGGTGTTATTTCCTCCCTGCTGCAAATTTTGCTGCCCTGGTACTTTCCTATGTTTAAAACCCCTGCACTGTTGCTCATCATCCTGGAGCACAGACAGCGAACCCTATCCTCACCCCCAGGCTTCCTTCCAAACACATCCAGGTGTGCAAAGCCACCCATACTTCACCTGGCCAGCGTTTGCAAGGGACACATCTCCTCCTCCTCTGCTGAGACACTGCAAGGGGCTCGACAACTGCTTTCTCTAGCTCCCGCATTTCCCAGCCCAGGACACAGAGACCCAGGCTTGGCAGCCCAGCCTTACTTCACAGAGCTAAAGAGATACTCAAAGCCGCTGCGCGGGCCCGCAACATCTCTCCCTGTTGCTAAGGCTTAAAATTCACAGAAGGGAGGGGCCAGTTCTGAGAAGGAAAAGCTCTCTACTTGTAAACACTCAGCTAAGAAACCCTACCGAGAAAAGATTCTAGGAGAGGAAAAGGAGAACCTGAACTCTTATTATTTTGATTAAAAATGAAGGGGCAGATATTGCACTGAATTCTCAATATTGCACCACTCACAGCGCTGAAATTAAAGAGGTACATTCGCCCGTCTGCTCTGCCCACCGCAGGCCCCACCCTGAATAGCAGCTCCTCTACTCAGTGGCCAAGGGATTTTTACTCCTGAGAGCCAGGGACCCAATGCGGCAAAGGAAAAACGGAGGATCTTCCAAGAGGGAAACAATGAAGGTCCGACTTCTCAGAGAAACTTAAGAGTTTGCCACAAAATTAAAATGGGGCTTGGGTATAGCTCAGTGGTAGGAAATGTGCTTGCAGCTCCACCCAGGGCAAAGAGGGAACCGTGAGAGGGAGAAGGCTGAACCGGAGAGGAAAGTTAAATTTCAGTCCTTAACTGACTCCCTGCAAAACACAAGCTGAAGCCAGGAATTGTGGCAGGTACCTGTAATCCCAGCACTTGGGAGGCTGAGGCAGGAGGATCACCACCAGTTTAAGGCCAGCCCAGGATACATAGTGAGTTCACAGCCAGCCTGGACTATATAGGGAGACTGTGTCTCCGAAAAAGAAAAACAAAAAACCACAAGCTGAGGGCCAGCTCCTCCCAGGGCTGGGGGTTCTCCTGCCACAAGCCTTTATTAGGAAGTGTCACAAATGGGGAGACAACTCTAGGCTCCAAAGAAGTGTCATCTGGAAAAGAGGAATCTTGGAATCCCAGTTTTCAAAAGAGTGTGCATTGTTCCGGTTCACTTAAACTGACCGAGAAAATAAGAAGCAATATTGCTGCTCAGGAACAGCACGGCAGTGCTTCCCGAGCCACGTGTCACTGGTTAACAGCACAGATTCGGTCACCCGAGGGCTTTCTTGTTCTGTCCTGTTCTGTTCTGCGGTGCTGGGGATTGAACCCAGGGCTTTGCGCGTGTGAGCTGAGCACTCTACCACTGAGTGCACCCCAGGCAGCTAGAGAGGCTTCGCCATGGTTGTTCTCCTTAATGCTCAAACATACACATAGCATTTTCTAGAAAGACAGCTGAATGGCCTTGCTAAGGCCCAGCGCTCACTCTCTCATCATCCTTAATCCCTCAGGACAGCAGCACAAGGGGGACCCTGAGGGGCGCAATTCCAGCCACCCAAATGGCCAGTCACATCACATTAATGCTGCCAACTCCACACACATGAGAAAAGTTAAAGGCTTTAAAACAACAAATTTATCCTTAACGGTTAAGCCCTTGCATTAAATGAACACATTCGAGTTGCACAAGATCCTCACATTTGAACCACACTTGAAGGCAGCAAAGACTTTAGTTCGACTAAGAAAAATGGAGAATAAAAAGGTGAACCCTAAAGCACAGTTCGCACCAGAGAAAGGGCTGCCAAAGGGGCCCGGAGACCTCACCCGTTTATGCAAAAGCTCACTCCGAGTGCCACGTCTGCCGAAGTCACTACTGCAGCTCGGGTGCTGACAGGGAGCGGGAGGATGCCCAGGGACACACGGTGAAGGTCTGTCACTTAAGCATGGCTCACACCCGGCACCATGACACACCAGCCACTGTTTGCCAAATCCTGTGCCCACGGCCGTGAACAAGACCAACTCCAACCCTCCAAGGGCTCAAGTTTCAATAAGGCGCAGAAACCACACTCAGAACGTAACATCACACAGAGAGGAGCAGGGACACAGGGACATGTGGTCACTCCACCTTGCAGATCAAACATCATGACTGCAGGCCAACTGCGTGAACATGGGGTGAGAGACAGTGTGTGGCAGTGACCTCAGCTGAGGATTCAACCTCACGATCTCACGGCCCACCAGCACCAACTCAGAGTGGAGGATGGATTACACCTCCCCACCCAGCCGGACAGCCAGTGCTGGCTGCATGTGGAGAGCTCCGAGATCCATGCTGGCACCAGGCTCCTGTGGCCTACGGCCCCGGGGCAGTGGCAGGGAGCTCAGGGTACGAGCCCCACTCCTGCTCACTTCCTTCCTGCCTGTAGTTCTGAGCACACAGTGGGCCTCAGAGGAAAGCTACTAACATGGAAGGCAGAGTCCAAATCAACCCCAGAGAGCAGCCAGACAGAGACAGGGCTGGGTGTCACTCAGAGGGGCAGCATGTGCCTAACAGACCAAAGGCCTGGGAACCATCCCACCTTCAAAACACAGACCGCCCAGGGAGAAGAAAAAAGCATTTTTCAATAAATCAAATTCCTCAGAGAAACAAATAGCATCCATGAAGTTAGGTGTGATATTTGACAAAAACTATAGGAACAATGCAAAACCTGAAAGGAGAAATTTTGTAACAATTTGGGGTCTGTTTGTTTTTTCAGACAGGGTCTCACTATGTAGCCCAGGTTGGCCTCAAATTCATAGAGTGGCTAGGCATGGTGGTGCACACCTGTAAACCCAGTATCTGGGAGGCTGAGGCAGGAAGATCACCATGAGTTCAAGGCCAGCCTGAGCTACACAATGATTGCAAGACTGGCCTGAACTACAGAGCAAGACCCTGTCTCAAAAAAAACAAAACTCCATGAGTTCAATTCTGGGTACCGCCCCTCCCGAAAAACAAGAGCAGAGAAAAAAAAGAATTCAAGCTTTTAAAAGAATGCCTAAATTCTTTCTTCCACATGTACTTTATTGTGGTGTATAAACAAACCTTGGTAACTTTCTTCCAAATGATTTGCCAACTGTTGCAGCTTTTGTTCTTTCCTTTAAGAAAGTGAAAATATAACCTATGACAGAAAATACTCACAAATCGTTCAGATGAGAGTTAAGTATCCAGGTTACACAAAGAACTCTTGAACAGAATCAACAACTGAGAAGCACCCCGACAGCAGGCAAACAACTTAAACAGCCTTTCTCCAAGTGAGTGCAGGCACCCTGAGAACCACTACTCAGGACACAAATGCAGATCACAGCCAAGGGAGACACTACTGATCACACACAGGCACGGCTGCCACCAGCAAGCCTAGAAAAGCAAGGCCTGGGCTGGGACGGGGAGGAAGGAGCCCCACGTGCCGCTTGTGGGCAGGTTGAACTGGAGCCGCTTGGGAAAAAAGTGTGGGCAGCAGCTCACTAGAAAATGTACAAGTCACTGCCGTGATCCACTGATTCTGTTTCTGGGTAGGTATGCAGAGAACTGGAAGCAGGCACTGGAGGAAATAATGTGTTAAACTACGTTCACAGCAGCTGAGCCACAGGCCCACCTCACTGTCCCCTGGCAGATGGGTTGGGGAACAACGTGCTCACTTCTTACCATGGATAGTATGCAGCCTTAAAAAGGAAGGAGGTCCCCACCAGCACTACAAGAGAGGGAGCATGGGGACCTTACACTAAGTGACACAGCCAGATCCTATAGGAGTTCACTTATCTGAGGTCCTGAGAGCAGTGAGGTTCATAGAAAGGGGAGCGATGGTGGGTATTAGGCTGGAGAGTTCCAAGTTCTGCATTTCTTGGGTTTTCACAGGAAGTTTTTTGGTGGTGTTTTACTTGTTTCCCACACTGGGGATCAAACCCAGGACCACGTGCAAGCTGGACTGGTGCTCTGTCGTGGAGCCACACCCCTGGCTGTAGGGAGATTTTTATAGGTACAGGTTCAGTTTTGCCACTAGAAGTTAGAGAACTAGATGGTGAAGGTGGTCGCATAACATTATAAATGTATTTAACACCACTGAAAAGTGATCAAGATGGTGAATTTTACATTAAATCTCAGTACTCTGGAAGGCTGAGGCAGGAAAATTCCAATTCTGAGGCTGGCACTGCAACTCAGTGACTTAGCAAAACCTGGCTTGAAATAAAAAATAAAAAAGGGCTAGGAATGTAGTTCAATGTGAAGGCTCTGGGTTCAGTCCCCAGAAGAGCAAAAAAAAGATCAAACTCTTTTGCCATGGGTTTGAAATTTTGCCTCAGTATCTTACATTCTGGGGTGGGTGACTATGTTTGTTGCTGGGGACTGAACCCAGGGCTGTGTGCATGCTGGGCCCCTGCAGCTTCAAAGCCCTGGAGGCGCAGTGCATGGCAGTGGGCGAGCAAGGCACACTAGGTGTGCAAGGCAGAGAGAAGCTGTTCCCATCACAGCTGGGAGAAATGGGAAAGAAAGGGAGGGGCAGAGGGTCCCACACTCCCCAGCCCAGCCTCTGACACCTGTAACACCCCACCCTGCCCAGAAGTCCTGCTCCTGGGTAGGCGCAGTGGTGCAGGCCTGTAACCCCAGTACTCAGAAGTTCAGGGATATAGCTCAGTGGTGCAAGCGCCTGCCTGGCAAGCGCGAGGTCATGAGTTCGATTCCTGGTACCAAAAAGAAAAAATTCCCAGAAATTCCACCCTAATGCCCACGGGGACCACGTCTTCACCACACAGACCTGGGCACTCTCACCCCACCTCAGCTGGCTTTAGCTCAGGGGCTGCCACAGTGACATGCACCTGCCGCTGGTGGCTTGTGGGCACCAGGGGTCACTTGTCACGGCCACTGCCATGCTCCTGCACTGAAGAGGACACAGCAGAGCACGCACCCCCCCTGGGAGCTCACTTCACACTTCCACACGCACACTTGAAGGAGCTGTAGAATGCATTTGTTACGGTGGATCTGTAGCCACCAGGGTTTAAGAAACATACAGCAGTTATCTTTCTGCCACTACTACACCGTCTTAATTCCTTTGCTGTAAAAAAGCTCAGCGTTCCAACGTCTGACACAGCAAGTCCCTCCCACTCCCACTTTTTATCTCTCAAACTCTGTCAGACGAACTGCAGCTCCTTTTCTCAATTTCAAACACTACTTTTTATATTCTGCCCAGGGCGCTGTTGAAATGACACATCAGTGCAGATGTGACGGATACTGCTATTTGCCTGCATCTTCCTACTCTTAAGTATGGCGTGTATCTTTTATTCTGATCTCTGTCACTTGGGAAATTTTACAGTTTATTCATATAGATCTTACACCCACAGCTGATGCACGAATGAGGGTTTTTGAAGAGATGGTTTCTAACTGGCTACTGCAAATGAAATAGGAATCATGCTGATTTTCGCTATTACTCTTGCAATCAGCAGCACTACTTAAACCCACCTAGCATTCTAGTAGGGTTTTCCTTAGTTCACTGTTACGATTTTCCAGTAGACCATCCTAACATCCCGCATTACAGTAATGTCCATCCCCTTTCTCGATGTTTGCTTAAATCTCCCTTTCAAAGAAATCGCTAGTCAGGTTCAACACTCAGGTTCAAGGCTACCCATCTTCCACCTGTATTTCATGGTGAGAGGAAGCTCGTTCATGGAGGCTTCTAGCAGGTAACCTCCGACCCACTTCAGAAGATTCTTCCCTTGTTAGTGTCAGAAGTGGAGAGTCAGAAGGGGGCACCCAACGGAGAAGGGGCCCAGCTTGGATCCAAGCAGCAGGTACTGCGGGTCAAGCATTCTGCGAGCCCCCGAGGAGGCGGGTGAGTACAGGTGAGGACCGCATTCTGTGCGCTCAGGGAAGCAGTCCTGAGGGCCCCCTTCGTGGGAACCAACGGTGCGTGTTCCAGAGGACAGACAGCTTCCACCTGTGCAGCACGGACAGGTCTCGGCACACGGCGTGGCTCACCATGAAGGCGCTGGATGTTCTATGGTTCTATGTCTCCATTGAAAAACAAACTTTCTTCAGGTCCACATCTCCCTAAGCTGTCACCCTGAATGGCTACCGAATTTTATCACACAGTGTTTGGGTATTGGTGATGAACATTAAATGGATTTCTTAATATACTAAAATAACATAAATAATTTATTACATGACCGCAGCTACATTCTTGCATTTCTGTAATGCAACTGGCTTACTAGGACGTGCACTAACACATCATCGGGATGGACTCTTCAGTGTTTCACGCAGGGTTCTCATACCTACCTACAAGTTCCACAGCTCTGCATCGTGGTACACAGCGATAATCCCAGAGGTGAGGCTGAGGCAGGAAGGTTGCCCTGAGTTTGAGGCCAGCCTGTGAACTACATGGTGAGATGCTATCTCAAAGAAAAAAATAAGTAAAAACAAAGCCAAGCGCTGCTGGTTTATAATATACACGTGCACCCTGCGCTTGCCTCGTCCTGTTTGGGGTGCTGGTGTGACGACCTTCACAGAAGGAAGAAGGTGAACTCACCTGTTCCGGCACGGTTTTGGAACACAGAGATCTGCTTCTTAAAGATGCGATTAAATTCAGTTGCAAGCCGGCTCCGCGGCCCCTGCGGCTTCCCCTGCAATCCCAGCCTGCAAGGCTCAGGTTTCCCGCGGCGCCCGGGATCAGCTCCTCCGCTTTGCCAGCCACAGTTCCATTTGGGTTACCTGCGCCTGTATTTGTGTATTACCCTCAGCTATGCTTTTTTTCTTCATTTCTAAAGGTTCTGTAATTGTATGTTTTTTTTTCCTGAAGTTCACAAAAGGTTCCATCTGCCGTCTATTTTTCACTGGTTTTCTATGGTGCTGAGGACAGAACCCAGGGCCTCATGAGGCCAGGCCACACCCAGCTCAGGTTCCTTCGTTAGAACAAGCTGAGGTTTTACCTTTAGGGTTTCTTGGTTTACTTTCATTTTCATTTATAAAAATAAAAGCAGACATCAACATTTTCTTTCAGAGAGGACTGGGGAGTTGGCTGGTCAAAGGACAGAGACTTTCAGTAAAATGGGAAAAATGGTGGAAAATTTCTACTTGGGGTTTGTTTGTTTTTTGAGACAGGGTCTTGCTATGTAGTCCAACTTGGTCCTGAACTCACTATGTAGCCCAGGCTGGTCTCAAACTAGCAGTGATCCTCCTGCCTCAGCCTCCTGAGAGCTAGGATTATAGGCGTGCGCCACCACGCTCAGCTTTTCTACTTTGGGCTTGTCAGTTGTTCTTCAGCTCACATGTTCCTAATTTTCTAATAAATGCATCTTCACAGTTCTTGGCAGCCTCCCCCACCAGCACATCCATCTGAGGATGCCCAGTGTCCTGCGTTGGAGCCCCCCCTTTTCTTCCTGATACTGCTTCCCACCTCTCTGCCCTACACTCCACCCGAGCTCTGCTCCTCTCCCACGCAGCTGACTTCACCTTAACCAGACCCACTTTACTCTCAAGTGGACTTAAATGAACTTCCCAGTTCATCAATGACCAAGGCAGGGGTGGGGGTGCCGCTGAGCTGAGGGAGAGTGGGCCTGGGGCTGGGCTCAGTGGAGAGCGCTTAACTCGCATGAAGGAGCCACTGAGGTCCATCCCCAGTACTACAAAACTAAAAAATAACCCGAGTTGGTGCTACATGCCTAGAATCTCTACGCTCAAAGGGCCGAGGCAGGGGGATCACTGTGAGTTCAGGGCCAGCCTGGGCTACACAGCTAGATCCTGTCAAAAATAAATAAATAAGAATTAGGAACAAGTAAAAAAGCCTTCCAAACTCCTGCCTCCCTGCCTGCGCCCCTTGCCTCAGGGCGCCACGGCAACCTGAAGCCCTGCTCTGCTCCTCTCCCGGCCAATACCAACTCCAGGACCCCTGGGCAAGACCCCGTTTTCTTGAGCGCACAGCACGGCTGCCTGCATACGCACCGCTTCGACTCCATCCTGAGCAGCACTCAGGCACCACCCCAAGGAGTCAGTCCCGGCAGCCCTGCTCTCCATTCCCTTTTGCTCCTGTGCGCTGAGCTCTACTTTTTTTAATTTCTGATTTTATTTTCCGTGGTCATCGACCCAAGCTCCTCCCATCACGCAGGGACCCGCCTGACCCTGCTACTGCACCTTCCAGGGTGCGGGCTCTTCGAGAGCGCGGAACCTGTCCCGACCTCTAGTGGACACAAGAGGGACCCTAGTTGCTCACAAGGAACCTAGAGTCGCAGCCAATAAAGGACAGCCCCCAAGGGTAGAAGGACCTGATTCCATTGCTCTGCGAACCACGGTTCAGACAGCACCAGTTCTGCGAGGGCTTCAGAAGCTCCCCACGTACAGAAATCTTTAAGAAAGCAACAGGAGGCGAGCAAGTGCCCGCTGCCTGTGGCCTTTTGCAGTGGGGAATCCAACGGGAAGGAAGGCACACAGGTCCAAGTCAGCTACCCGGAGCTGGGGACGCCATACAGGGCCCAGTGCTGCTGAAACTTCTTCCAGCACCTGAGGACTTGCAGCACAGATTCACACCATGCGGGGAGCCATAGCAGGTGCTTAAAAAACAAAACTACAGCACAGCTCCTGAGTGCATGGGAAAGGAAACTCCAAAGATGAAAATTTTACTTATTTCAGGTCTTACTGATAAAAAATACTGAAACTAACAGCCAGGCTTGGTGGCACCCACCTGCAATCCCAGCACTCTGGAGGCTGAAGCAGTAGGATCGCCACAAGTTTGAGGCCAGGCTGAGCTACACAGTGAGCTCAAGGCCAACCTGGACTATATCACAAGACTCTGTCTCAAAAGAAATAAAACAGAAACAAAAACAAAGCAAAATACTGAGACTAGACCAGAAAGCGCCCGCTAGATCAGCATTTAAGGGCCCAATGGGGGCTTAGAGAGCTATCGCTTAGCGAACGTGGAATTTTTAAATTTAAAAATTTTATATAAAAACTCAGGTTTCTAGTTTTGTCCTGAACAATCGCAAAATCTGACAAATGCAGTTCCATAGTCCCATGGAAAAGCAGGACTCTGCATGCTGGCAAATTGTAACAACTGGCTCTCTGCAGGGAAAAAAAACACCCAAAAGCCCAGGCCTGCAGCACCAGCCAGGGCAGACGCTCCAGCCTGGGCTGGGCTCCAAGGGGCACCCACAGCTGTCCTCGGTAGCCAGAGAAGGAATCAGCCACAGCACACTGTGGTCCCTTCCAGAGGAGAAATAGGGCCCTCCGTCCCTGCCCCCAGAGACTCCTGGTCAAGGTCCAAGCACAGCAGTGCATGTCTATAATCCCTCCCTCTGGGAGGCTGAGGCAGGAGGACCAAAAGTCCAAGTCAAGCCTGGGAAACTTAACAAGATCCTGTCTCAAAATACAAATTTTTTAAAAGGTCTAGGGCTGTAGCTCAGTGTAAAGACCCTGTGTTCAATCTTCAATACTGGGGGGGGAGGGTGGGAATGTGTGGTGGCCTCAAGCACACAACCCTAATCACAGTACTGTCAGGCGCGCACTTTGTGGGGGGTGTTCTGAGAAGCCAGGGGGAGGAGACCCGCACTGGGCCACCACAGAACTACCCAGGGAGCTGCAGTCTGACCCAGGGAGCCAAGGCTTAAACGCAAAAGGATGGAGGAAAAAAAGAAACACTTCATTGAAGGGTTCCTGACTCTAATTTCTTAATTTGAATTGTAAATGGCATTAAAACAGTTCATAACGTTCTTATGTGTATCGAAGGAAAACAGGACTTCTAGAAGATTGAGAAGCAGTCACTTAAAGGAAACATAATAACCACCCCCTCAGGGGTGAAAAGAGCACCCCATGGAAGCATCATTTTCAACATCCATCATGCTAATCAACAAGCCCTTGTCTTTCCGCAGCGGCAGCCCCCTTCCTAACACTTATTATGCTAATTTGATCTGATATAAAACTATCAAAGCAGCAGAGACCTGCCATCACTGTCTCCGCAGGACGCCAGAGGGCCGCTGTGGGAAACCAGCTCAGACTACAGGGGCAGCCCACATCAAGAATGGCTTAAATGAGCACATAATACACCTGCCCCATCTGATGCTTTACTAGGGATTTTCAAAGAAGAGAGATTATTAGGAAATGGTATTGTTGATGCCGTTTTGTAAGAAAGGAAACAACCCAAAGCACAAAACATATTATTAGTGTCTATAACTTTTTGTTTTGTTTTGTTTTTTTGAGACAGGGTCTTGCTGTATAACCCAGGCTGACCTCAAATTTGTGGTTATTCTCCTGCCTCAGCCTCCTGAGTGCTGGGATTACAGAGATGCGTCACCACATCCAGCTTTAAGTGTCTACAACCTTTAAAAAGCATAGTAAATTCAGTGCTTACCTTAAAAAGAAAAAGGAAGCTATCTGGACATGGTGGTACAACCCTGCAATCCCGTCACTCAGGAGGCTGAGGCAGGAGGATCACAGTGAGTTCAAAGCCATCCTGAGCTACATAGTGAGTTCAAGGCCAGCCTGAATTTTACAGCGAGACCTTGTCTCCAAAAACAAATAAATAAAATAAAATAGAAATAAAAAAGAACAAAGAAACAAAGGGGGCTCACAGGGGTGCTGGGGTGTGGCTCAGTGACAGAGCTTGGCCTCACATGTGCCAGGCCCTAGACTGATCTCTCTGCAGGCTTCTGGCAGAGGGGAAAGGATAGGGATGTGGTCTGGAGACAGGGCCCCAGGACCTTGGACTTCCTGCCCTAAGGCTCTGAAGCACAGAGCGTGCAAGAAAGAGAAACACTCTGCTCTTCCCATCACCTGGAACCCAGCGCCCACCGTGCCACCCAGCTCCATCCCTCTCTGCTCCAGCCTGGCCTGCCTCCAAGGCTTTTGTTGTAAGAGTCAAACAGAAATATTTCATAAGCTACCAAGTGCTATCAAGAAAAGCAGAGGAGTCTTTTGAAATTATGCATTCTAAGTCATGATGGCAACAATTAGGAAGCACTTTCGCCGGTCTCAAAAAACTAACTCCTCTTTCACTCTGGCAGTTGTTTTATTACCATGTTTATTGAGTGCCTACCTAAGCACCAAAGGGCACTGCGTGGCATATGGAGAGGGCAGACAGCTTGTCACACCACCTTTTGGAGCTGCTGCAGCCCAGCAGCAGTGGGGTCCCAGTGCTGCCTGAAGCAGCACATGTCAAAGGGACCAAGCTCCCTTCCTCCAGGGAATTGAAGGGCCCCTGGAAGAAGTCACTCGCCAGGGAAAGAGGCTCTGGAGTGGGGGACAAAGGCTCCTGAGCAACCCTCATCCTCAATGCTGGCCGGTGCGGCCACTACTGAATTGGAGCTGCTGATTCACAGGCGGGGAATCTTCTCCAGGCAAAGCCTTCTGCAGATACGTTCCTGGGGTACGGATGGACGCAGGAGCTGTGTGTGTTCTGTGTGTGTCTTCTGTGAGTGGTCCTGGGCAAGTGATCTCTCTCCATACACCTCAGTTCCCTCACCCGCAAACTGGGACTGCCGGTGGTACCCACTCAGCAGGGGAGCTGTAGCAAGGAGACGGATGGCCAGACGACCACCCTGAGCACACTTCCATGTCTGGGTGAGTCACAGAGGTATGATGGTGGGCACATCTGGTCCCTGGCCTCTTCCTCTCCGGCACTGTTCTCCTGCAATGC
The DNA here is from genome assembly GCA_004027595.1 of Dinomys branickii. Taxonomy (NCBI): domain Eukaryota; kingdom Metazoa; phylum Chordata; class Mammalia; order Rodentia; family Dinomyidae; genus Dinomys; species Dinomys branickii. The sequence continues at coordinate 12,163 of PVLD010004105.1, forward strand.
TTCCTGGCTGCCATAACAGAGCAGCTCCCACTCCACCACACCCTTCCACCAGGACATTTCTACCTAGGGTCAGCATGGACTGAATCCCCTAAAATCCTAAGGCAAGTTAGACCTCCCCTCCTTTAACTTGTGGATATCAGGTCCCGTGTCTCAGCAACGGGAAAGCTGACCAATAATACATAACCCCTCCACCCAAACCCTCAAAAACAAAGCTGCACTATTTTCAAAATGATTTTAGCCAGACACAGTGGAACTACACAACCATAGTTCTGGCATTCAAGACACTCAGGCAGGAGGACGACTTGAGACCACAGGTTTAAAACCAGCCCAGGCAATATAGTGAGATCCTGTTTCAAAAATATCAAGAGCATAGATTTTAATCTAATCAAGGAAGGAAGCATCTACTGAGTTTTATAATCCAGAAGATACAAGAAAGAAATTACCAAAAGTACAGTATTTTATAATCATCAAAATGAGGTATAGTATTGAAGGTCCACAAAAAATGCCCTGTCCTCCCGCCTTGGTCAATTTTCACTATTCAGAAAAGAAAGCTGGAGCCAGGCATGATGGTGCATGCCTGTAATCCCAATACTTGAGAGACTGAGGCAGGAGGATGGCAAGTTTGAGCTCAGCCTGAGCAACTTGGTAAGTTAGGAAGAACTTGTGTCAAAATTTTAAAAATAAATTTTTTTACAGGAAGGCTGGGGATGTAGCTCAGTGCAAAGGCCTTGGGTTCAATCCCTAATACAACAACAACAAAAAATTGTAAAAAGTTGGAGCCCTCCCAGCCCAGCATGAATGTGGTTGTGTCTTCATGAAGTCCATTCCAGGACTGCCCTGAACACTGATAAAATCAATGCCTCCTTAGCAGTTGGATGATTATTTTAAGTAAATTTATTCCTTCTAGGCCGCTCAGATAAGTAACTATTGGACTGCTACAAAACCACCCTTTCACTATTTATCCCAGCTCCCAGCGTACTATTGAAATATTGCTTTTATTCTCTGCTATAGACATAATGAAACCTTAAGGCTATCAGGTATTAGAGACTCAAGTCACAGCAGATCCTGTTCCCTTCGAAAGGCCAGAACAATACCACCCCCCAAAGTAACCAAGTCTCAGTGCTCCAGGAGCCAGAGAGAAGTCACGAGCATCATTCAGGTCACACAGATGCCCTGGGAAGCCGAGCCCAAGGAATGGGACACTTCTGTGGTCGCAACAAGACACCCACATCAGATTACACACAGACTTTCTCAAAGTGTCAGGGAGAATGTTCCCGGCCCCCAAACTGTAAGAGCAGTCTAGGACAAAGCCAAACCAGAATCAATCTAGGGCACAGAAAGCTGAGTTGGGCCAGGCCAGTGCAGATAAGGCTAAGAAATCCACCCAGGGGTGTGGCACGCACCACAGGTGCTGTCTGCACCACTCAGACTTTCACAGGCTCACTCAACGACACCCAGTGCCCCTCCACGAAGGGTCCTAAGCAGAGGCACCAGACCAGCCCAGAGACTACAAGGACTCAGACGGATCCACAGCCAAGGGGGCCCTGAACCAGGCTGGCCGCTTCTCACCCGACCAGGCCACCAAGGTAGAGAGGCTCAGGACAGGGTCCAGGGCACAGCCTCCTCCCTGCACACCGTCCCTGTGGGTGCCCACAGAATACCCACGTCCCTGCAGACCGTGCAGCTCAAGGATCTGTGTGCAGATTCTTCCCGGAGGCGAGGGCCCACCCCTTCGGGGCCTTCACAGTTTGCTCGTGGAGCTGGAAACCAGGCAGATCTCCAAGCTGATCAGAATTTCTGACCCAAGAGAACTCTCTCCAGAGGTTGAGGAAGAGGGGGAGAAGGCCCTTTCACTCCACATCCCCAGGATACAAGGACCCTGAGGTCAGGGCCTCTACTTCCCCTGGTTACAAACAGCACTCTGGCTCACACTCATTAAATTTGGGTGCCATACAAAAGAAAGTCCAACTGCTGCCCCGAATGGGGCAGCGACGTGTACGTCAGCTGTCTCAGCGGCCCACATGGCTGGGCCTGTAGGCTGTGTCCGTAGGGGCAGGAAACACTCTGTGGTTCAGGGACTCTGTCAACAGCCTGTGTCCTTGGGAATGACGTGTGACATCCTGAGCTCAGCTCCCTTAGTGAGGAATAACTAACCCTCACCACTGGCACCTCTGCCAGCCTGCAAACCAAGCACTAAACCCCATGAGACGTGTAAAGAGAATGGGAAGCCAGGCGTGGTGGCACACACCTACAATCCCAGCACTCTGGAGGCTGAGGCAGGAGGGTTGCTGTGAATTTGAGGCTCCTGCGCTGTATGGTGAGCTCAAGGTCCAATTACAACTGTATAGTAAGACCTTGTCTCAAAAAAACACACAAACCAAAGGCTGGGAAAAATCCCTCATGGCTACGCCTTCCAATCCCTACCATAACGAGGACCGTGGTGAGGAGTAGCAAGAAGCCAGGGTACACAGTCACTTCAATGCTACCGAACCCCAGAGGCCAGTCAGTGCCAGGAACAGCACAAGACAGCCCCAGCCAGGAGACAGGTGGGAACCTTCAACCTTCACAAACACTAGGTAAGCAGGAAGCATTACTGCCTGTTGCTAACGAGGAAACTGAGGCGTAGGAAAGGAAGTCTCACAGCTGTCGGGGGGCAGACCTCACGCTTCAAAGCACACACACGCGCCAGCCGGACCCACAGGAAATGAACTAGAAAGTGGTGCAGCTCTGAAAACTTACACTTCATGAAAGAGCAACCTTCATTTTTTTTTCCTAATATTTTAAAATCTAAGTGAGGAAGGAAGCAGTTCCAGGTCTTATAATCCAGAAGATATAAGAGTAAAATTACTAAAAATAAAATATTTTGTCATCACCAAAATATCTGATGTATGATGGACTCTGAAGTTATGGCCAGCCTGACATCCCAACAACTTGGGCTATGACTGGAATTTTAGTTTTAACTTATGAACGAAGTCTTAGCTATGATCTGAATGCTGGCCACTTGTGCTTCCAGGTGGTGAGTTCTGGAAGGAACATTACAACATCCTTTCCTGCATGGGATTAACTGAGAAATCCTGGGCCAGTGTCTCTCTGAGAACACTGAGATCTGCCTGTGTACAGGAGAAAGACTTTGACGGCCATGTAGAGAAGCCTGAGCCTTCAGCTGACAACCTGAGTTACAACCAGCCCTCAGGAACAAATCGAGTTTGTAGGTCAAGGGTCTAGTGGATGTTGTTAAAGATTCACCAAGATGAAGTTCTGTATATTACCATGAAGTACCCTGCCCTTTCCTTCTTGATCAATTCTTCAATTACTGAAAAACAAAATTGGGGCTAGGCACGGTGACACACACCTGTAATTCCAGCACTCTGGGAGGCTGAGACAGGAGAATCACAAATTCAAACCCAACCTGGGTAAAACAGCAATTCTTGTAATACTGTTCAGCGAGTAATTTTCTTTTTTTTTTTTGAGACAGGGTCTCACTGTGTAGTCCAGACTGGCCTTGAACTCACTATGTAGTCCAGACTGGCCTTGAACTCAGAGATCCTCCTGCCTCAGGCTCCCAAGTGCTGGAATTACAGGTTTGTGCCATCCATGCCCAGCATTAGTGAGTAATTTTAACTTTGAACAAGAACATTTTAAAAGTATATGTATGCACTTTAGAATGGACAATAATCTCTCAAAACTGGAGTTCTCCCACTTGCTCTGACCACCACACAAAGGAAGGGGTCTTTTCTCCCCAGAACCTCCATGTAGCTCAGTGAGGGGCACTCGCCTAGCACGTGCTGGGTCCTGGGCTCCATTCCCAGCACATGGGAAAGAAAAGCACGTTCTGGTTCCACTTTTGAAACATGTTCTGGGGGCTGGGGGTATAGCTCAGTGGAATAAGCGCTTGCCTTGCAAGCGCAGGGTCCTGAGTTCGATCCCCAGTACCGCAAAAAAAAAAAAAAAAAAGAAACATGTTCTGGTTCTCAACAACAACAAAACATGAGACTGCCACGCTGCTGCCTCTAAGAAAACTACCAAAGCCTCCAGACCAAAACCCTGCGGGGAAGCAAGCGGTTTCCACTGTGGCAGGCCAGGCGCACGGACAGAAGCACTGACATCGACCCCTTTAGAAGCACACTTCTGACTTACGCTTCTCGTCATCAGCATGCACCAGAGATGCAGCCCTGGACAAGACATCCAACGGCGTCTCCATTCCTGACTGAGCCTAAAAGGAAAAAGGAGAAGTGGAAGAAAATGTAAACACAATTCCAAAGGCATTTTTGGCATTTCAGTAGTTTAGCAGGGGGCTGGGGGCATAGCCTGGGGCACGGCTTGGGCTGAGCAGGAGCAGGAGCAGGAGCAGACCGCCAAGGAAGGCCTGGCTCAGCACAGAGATGCTTCAGTCCCATCCCATTCTGTCCACGCCGCTAAACCCTGCAAGGCCAGGAAGTCGCCTCTGTCAGAACTGCGAGCAAGGAGGCTGGACACGCCTGCGCATGCACCGTGTGCCAGAGATGCTCGGGGGGCACAGACACCATCAACACAGGAAGCCTGTGCCCACGGAACCCACAGCAAAGCTCGGGATAGAGGCTTGCTAGAAACCAGGCAGTGTAGTCACCAGCCTGGGGTCCCTGCGCTGGTGGGCTTGGGTTTCTGGGTTTTTTTTACAGAAATGGCTTCCCTGGCTGAGAAGTCACCAGGAGCGGTAGAGAGGGCTTCGGCACAACCAGCGTGCTCCAAGAAAGATGTAGGGGACCCCACAGGTGACATAAATGGTCTTTAAGTCTGGTAGGAATCATTTATTTTTTAATTTAGTTTTTGGAGACAGGTCTTGCTACACAGTCCAGGCTGGCCTTGAATTCACTATGTTGAGCAATCCTCCTGCCTCAGCCTCCCGAGTGCTGGAGTTACGGGTGCACAATACCACACCCCACTGGAATTACTATCTTTCAATAATACTTTATAGTACACTACCTTATCATTACTCCTAATACCTGTTTGTTTGTGTTTATTTGCAGTGCTGGGGGCCAAACCCAGGGCCTCCATGGACCTCCACCCCTGCAGGTCCACAAAAACTCCGACAGAGCTACACTACCATGCCCATCCACAGGGCCATGTTTTTTAAAGCGGACAGGATGCTTATTTTGAACACTGTTCCCCCTTGCACATCTATAAATGCAAAACCACAGCCAAGCGTGATGGTACACACCTGTAATCCCAGCACTCAGGAGCCTGAGGCAGGATTGCTATGAGTTTGAAGCCAGCCTGGCTACGTGAGTTCAAAACCAGTGTCAACTATATAGGGAGTCTCTGGCTCAGAAAAAAAAAAAAAGCAAAGACACTAAACAATCAAAAGGTAGATGAGCCCAAGAAAACCAGGCTGCCTTCACCCAGTTGCCTTTCCTGATCTGCCAGAATCACACCCACAGCCATTGGGGGACACACACAGCTTGTCGGCAGCAAGGAGACACAGTCTTCACTGGTAGCACTTACTCCACATTCTCCAGCAGCCTTCAGTCTACACGGCAGATGCAGCCACAGGAATTGAGTTCAAAGCAGTGCTTTCCAAAGCACGTTGCAGGATGTTTCTAGTTTATAAGCCAAACATTCTGTTGCAATGGAGAGGTCTGGGGAGTCAGGCATGGTGGCACACACCTAATTCTACTCTATAATCCCAGCACTCAGGAGGCTGAGGCAGAAGGGTCACAAGTCCAAGCCCAGCCTGCTCACCTTACGACTCAGCAAGACCCTGTCTCAAAATAAAAATTGGGTTCGATACCCAATACAACAAAGAGAGAAACAACAAAAAGAGAGAGAGAGAGAAAAGCCTGTGGTGGTCACATTCCCAGTGCTCTCTACGAAACCAAAAACACCCCGTCCTCAGGATAAGGGTTTGAGAACTTGCTTAAAAGTAAAGAAAACAAAAGCAGTTTGGGACCCACTGCTCCAGGACTCCCCTGAGCTGGGAAACACCCTCCTCACCCAGGTAATTTCCCTGCTAGGCAGGCCCCAGGTTCAAAGTCTGGTGCCTCTGCACAAGGGTCTACCGATAGCGTTGTGCGCCTCCCTGTGCAGCTGACGGGCCGCTTTCCACACCCCAAGTCCAAGTCTGTAGGATTAGCCCCTGCCTCGAGTTTGGCAAATTAAGCAAAGAATCAGCAAAAATGCCTCCAAAGACACAAAGGAGCAGACCCAGCATTTTGGCATACATTGGATAGTTACGTTTATTCAGACAGTGTGAGACCTCAACCCTCCAGCAAACTCCCCCCAAAGTAGGCAGAGAAGAGATCTGGTGTTTAAGGTTCCTCAGCAGGGCACCTGCCACCTACTGCGATGAAACCAGTCAAGTCGGAACTGTACAGGCACTCCAAGCCCAGCAGAGTACCGGAGAGGTCAGAGAGAGGGATACGACCTGACGGGCTGGGGCAATCCTCCTCGGGAAGTACACAGCCGAGGCTGCTAACATGCAAGATTAACAAGGGACCACAGGGGCTGGGGTGCAGCTCAGGGTGGAGCACTTGCCTACCCAGGCACCCCTGGGTTCTATCCTCAGCACCAAATAAACAAACGAACAAAGATAGAATAAGGACATACAAAATACAACTTGGAACTCAAATGTGTATTTTGTGTTAAAAGATGAATGCTTGCTCAGTTGCTGACCTTGTGAACATCTTTTTTCTCCGGCTGTGTGTCCCCAGGGCCACCTCCAAGAGGTCTATCCCCAGCTTCTGTGCCCACGCTGTCCCCCTCCTTGTCCCAAGGCAGCCACACTGGGCCACAGTGAGGACCGGGAAGCCAAGTTCAAGAGGGCAGCACACCATGGACTTGGGAAGGAGCCAGACAAGTGGCCAGATGACCTCGGGTGCCCCTGAGCAGCGGGGACATGCCACTAACGCTGTTGCAGTGAAGAAGTTCCTCGCAGGCCAGGCGGGAAGGCCTGACCTGAAGGGGTGAAGTGAGGAGATCCGGGAGCCCGAGCAGGAACCAGGTGTGAGATAAGCACGCTGCCGTGGGGTACAATAACACAGGTGGCAGGTAAGGTCAGGGACCGGGCGTTATCTGGCCACAGAAGAACTAAGCAAACAGAGCTGGAGATAACAGTAATAAAGTCTTGTGAATTTTGCGCGTCGGGCAATATCCACACCCCGGTAGGCCGGGTGAAGCACTGACAGTGTGGGGGGGGCAGCCACAGCACCTGGGGGCAGCACAGGGTCACAGCGCTTGCTAGGGGGATCACAGTGCCACACTGAGATGTAGAGAGGCACCTGGTTTCCAACCCAGATCACCTGGACACCTACCTGAGTGTCTGACATTGAGCTCAGCTACTCTGCGCCCCAGGCCCCCAGGAAGGGATTTGCCCCCTCTGGAAAACGGGGTCACTAACTACTTCCTCCCATGCAGACTTTCTAGGTACATTAATGGTCAAGACACACAGACAGTGCCGGGCACGGTGGCGCACACCTATAATCCCAGCACTCGGGAGGCTAAGGCAAGAGGATCGCTGCGAGTTCAAGGCCAGGCTGGGCTACACAGTGAGCTCAAGGCCAGCCTGGACTACATAGCAAGATCCTGTCTCAAAAAACTAAAAAACAAAAAAAGACACACAAACACGTTAAATAAAGTACAGCTAACAGTAAATATATCAAGGCAGAGGCTCACTGGTGGAGCACCCGCTGAGCATACAGGAGGCCGTAGGCCCCTCCCCCGGGCTGCACAAAGCACAAATAAATCAAATAAAACAATGGAACAACTTCCTGTATTGAAGAAAAAAGGCACAATGACCATATTTTCAGCTGGTGGCCTGGGACGATTTCCCCGAAGAGAGGCAGAGATGCAGGATCAAAAAGATTCAGGGGCTTCGTGCAGGAGAGCAGGAAAAGCCCTTTGGGGCCAAGGTTTCACAGCAGGGGGCACCATCCTTGGCCAGTGTTCCCCTTTATCAGCCATTAATTATCCCCAACTGTTTGCAAAAAATTACACAGCACCTGCGCAGCCCACCGAGTCCACCCCAGTCATGTCTTCCTATTCACACCGTAGGCTCACCTGGTAACTAGGGGACATCAAAAGCAGAGCCACCTGGCACTGGGGCCTGGGATCTGAGGACAGCTCTGCAGTGACTGAAAGCCACAGAGTATGTGGAAGACAGGTCACCTCTCTCCACGCGTGCCGTGAATCAGGAACAGAAATTGTCAGCACTGGGGCACATGGTTTTGTTGTGTGGGGCTTGTTTGTTTGTTTTCCAGCAACATCCAAATATGTGCTCAGGCGACCTATATTCCTTTTCTGTAGGTCTTGCCTCCAATATTACTGTTTTTTAAACAGCTTCAATGGTTGAGAAGGAGGGAGGATGGATAATCAATTCTCCAGCTAAGAAAATGTGCCAGTGTTTAATGCTAACGCCCAGTTCAACTATACACATGGAAGCGGCGGCTCTGGCCTTCCAGAGAGAGCTGTCCCCTTCTGGGCAGCAAGAGGACAAGAGCTCTGCACCTGGGAAGTCAATTCATCATTTTTTCTATGCCAGGGAGTGGAATTCCAAGATGCCTCCCGAAGTTTCCCAGGAGGTTCCCAAGGGGAAAGCAACAGCACCAGGCAGGCCTCAGCCTCTGTCCCTGCAGCAGCGCAGTGTCCTCCAGGAGAGGATGAGAACACATAGCAACCGGCCCTGGCCACTGGGGATGCCAGCGAGGGGGAGGGGGGTCACACTTAAACTGCCCCCTGTCCCGGGTACATACTTCCGGCCGCATGTCAGGATCTAGGAGGCGTGGGACGCCTGATGGCCTCTTTGACTCCACATCGCCTGTTCGTGTCAGCCCTGCTCCCTCTGCAGCCGAACTCCACCTCCATGGGAGCCATCCTGGGCCATCCACCTCGCCCCAGCTCACGGTGTACCACAAGGCAGGACAAGCCAGAAGTCTGAACCACCACGCTGTGGAAATGAGTGGGTGGCCTCTTTGGCTGTCAAGAAAAGTATCCATGTGGGGGCATGCCTATCATCCCAGTACTCTTGGGAGGCTGAGGCAGGAGGATCATAAATCCAAACCCAGTCCGGGCCAACTTAGCAAATTAGTGAATCCCTTTCTTTAAAAAAAAGTTGATTAGTGTGAAGACCCTAGGTCCTGGGCTCAATCAGCAGGGTTGGAAGAAAGAGAATGTAGAGGTGTTTGTAGGTGTTTCTGTGGAACATGCTGAGCAAACCTCACGGAAAGGAAAGGGAAACTCTGCCCTGGAGCAACCTGAACCCAGTAGGATTCAAAGCCAGAGGTCATAAAGAGGAATGAAGCCTGTACTAAAATGTTAGCAGAATCTGGCATGCGCGCACATGGTTCCACTGCTGTGGCAGCCTCCCCATAGTCTCCTACTCCACCCACACCGACCCTCAGGCCCCCCTCCACTCCCAGGATCCTTGCTGGAGACTAGGGAGAACGTTGCCTGCTTCCAACTGACAGGCCTGCTTTGCAGTGTAAACGATAACGTGATTACAAACACTACCAAGTAAGACGCAGAAGCTGCCGTTCTGCCACCGCCACCGTCACACACCCATGCAGCACACACTTTCTCACACCCCACACAAATGACCTCACTGGATTCTCACCACCAAACACTAAGTCAGACCGCACGGCCAAGAGCAACGCTTCTGCTACAGGTGAAAATCCCAGGTACCAAGAGCAGGTAACTTTGACAGCTAAGACGAGAACCACCGTCTCCTGGCCCCCCAGCCAGTGCTAGGTTTACTATGCATTTTTAATTTTCGTTCCACTGAGATGTATTTCAACTGATACGTAGATGCAGAGGTCGCATCGTTTACAGGCGCCATGTAACACCTTGATGTGTTTACACTCTGTCTAATGTTTAAGTCAGGGCAAATGCATCTGGCCCCTCACACAGTTACTGTTTCCTCGTAGTGAAGTCGTTCAGAGCCTTCTGAGGTCACACTCTTCCATCCCCGGCTGTGCAACAGGTCACAGACCCTCTCACGCCTCTCAGCAGGACCCTTCCCCATCTCAACCACCTCCTTCCTATTTTTGTGATCATGTTGCCCAGACTAATTTTTGGAGATAAGCCTAGTTAGTTTAAGTCATCTATGAATAACAAACTTGGGTCATTGACAAGGCTTCTAGCCCCGTGCTTTGTCCACATCCAATGCCATGCGAAGCAAACCCTGTCCTCTGCAGAGCACAGAGCCAGGCCCCACGTGTGTATGTGTGTGTGTGTGTGTGTGTGTACTGGGAAGTGAACTCAGAACTTCAAGCTTGCGAGGCAGGTGCTGCAACACTGAGCTACATCCCCCGCCGCTGGCTGTGCTTCCTTTCCTTCTAATAGAAGCAGGCGCAGAGCCACAAGAGCAGAAAGCAGGATGGGCAAGGGAAAGGACTACCAGCAGCCAGGATGGCTGCCACCCGCCACAACTCCAGGGCCCTGGGGAGGCGAAGGGCCAGAGCGATTGCAGAACCCAGCCAAGCTCTGAGGACACCAGGTCCAAGGAACATTGCCATCTACTGGGTCCTGTGACAGAAACCCTCTGCTGGTCACCTGTCAGGCCAGAGGTGACACTGAAGATGTGCACCTGGTGCTGTGATTTCCCGCCCCTCAACCACACGCTCCCCTCCCAAAGAAGCCAGCTGCCCTCACCTCCCCCTCCCTGGAGCCACTAAGGCCAGCACAGAGCACCCCTCCTGAGAGACACGGCCTGAGCACAGGAACCAGCCCGCCAACCTGGCCAGCTTCCGCTTCCGTCCAGCTCCTTCCCGCTATGCAGGACATTCCTGAACATGCATGAGAAGGCCAAAGGGCTCAAATGAGACCAACATACCCGTATGTTCCACGTCCATTTCTATGGAGTCAAAGATAAGAGCCAGCTATAATAGCACACATCTGTAATCCCAGCCCTCAGGAGGCTGAGGCAGGGGGATCACCTTAAGTTCAAGGTCAGCCTGGGCTCCACAGTGAGTCCAAACCAGCTTAACTATATAGCAAGACCCTGTCTCAAAGAACCGTATACACGTGCTCTTAGAATCCCTAACCATGAGCTCTTAGAACCCCTAACCATGCGCTCTTAGAACCCCTAACCATGCTTCTTCCCTACACGAGCTCTTAGAACCCCTAACCACACGCTCTTAGATAACCACGCGCTCTTAGAATCCCTAACCAACCCTGGCACCAGCTGCTGGTCCCTACCTCCCTTCCTCCCACGACAGCAAGACCTGGGAGGCCGGGACTGCACAAAGGGATTTGCTCTGGGTGGAAACCTGAGGAAATCTCAAGCTTTTTTGGTTTTTTTCCCTTCTTTTTTTGCCAGGCCTCACTCATGCTAGGCAAGCGTCTACCACAGCGCTGCACCCTAGCCTCTACATGAGGTTTTCGAGTGCTAAAGGGGCCTGAGGCTGGCCTCTCTGAACCTTCTCGGCCCCCGGGGAGCAGCTCATCTCAATGACTCTGGCTACAGGCGCCAGCAGATGGTGTCACCAGGCAATGACTATGAGCCACAGTTACACGGGCACAACCACTGTCAGTGTCAACTGCGCAGACGCTGCCACATGACCCCAGGACCAGGCGTGCAGGCTTTGAGCAGCCCACCCAGGCCGAGCATCCTGTGTGCCCCTCTGCAGGGCTCCCTACACGGACAACCTCTCCGCGTCCCTCAGGTAGACTGGAGGTGACGGAACAGCAGGCCCACACTGGCATGGCTGCCTGAAGGGCACAAATAAAGTCCCAGTCTTGATTGACTAAGCGGACAGTAGGTTCCCATCACTTTCCAACACGGCTACAGCACAGGAAAAAAGGACCTGTGCTCATGTGGCTCACATTTAGGTTACTACAAATCCAGCCTTTCTTCATGTTCAAAACCTCAGTTTGATAAAACAAAACATCATACTGTGGCAATGCACACACACACACACACACACACACACACACACAGATACACACGTTTACAGCAGCACAACTCATACAGGCTAAATCTTGGAGGAAGCCTGTATGTCCCACCAGCAGATGAATGGATAAAGAAAATGTACTTACACACCATGGAGTAGTACTCTGCAATAAAGAAGGACAAACACAGGTCATCTGTAGGGAAGTGGATGCCCCTCGAGGCCATAACATCAAGCGAAATAGATCACACACAAGCCTAAATACCACATATATGAGACACCCAAAGTATAAACAGCAAAACAAAAGATCTAAGGAAATGGGGAGATAGAGCTTTTGCAAGCAGAAGGGCACCCAGCAATGGAAGGAAGGGATGAAAAAGAATTAAGATGGATTGTGTGTGTGGATGACTCCCCGTGAGGAATGTGATCGTATGTAAAAGCAGACATTAAAAAAAAATAAGAGACAGGTAGAAACTTCATCCCAGCCCGGGCTGGTGAACTTCCTGGGAATCCAGGCCTAACTCTCTCCATGGTTCCTAAATCTCAACGCTGGGCCTCTTCCACCTGGGAAACATCGTCCACCTTAGGACATCATCAGGTCTGTCAACACCACAAGCCTCTGTAGTCTGTCCTCAATATTCATAGCAACCATGTTCTAGAACATCACACATCACACACACTGAGCTAGTTTCCGGCCTCAGGTCACATTTTTGTCAACAGATCGATGTGCAGCTTTCTTTCTTGTGTGTTCTTACACAAAGATACCTTACTGAGTATCTGTTGTTTAATGAAAACTGGAGGCCAGCAGCTCTGTAATTCATCCCCTAAACAACAACGTGAGGGAGCAGTAGCAGAGACTGAATCCAGGCCCTTGCACTGAGTTACTTTTTCAAACAAGGTCTCCTTAAATTGCTGGGTTGGGTTGGGTTGGGTTGGAATTTGAGATCTTTCTGCCTCAGCCTCCCAGTGCGCGCTACCACACCCAGCTTCTAACTACCTTACCACAAATTTTCTCTTTAAAGCACGCCACACCCTTCTGCACTGAAGAACCCGAGGGAGTCCTTTGGCACCACACCTGGAGGTGATGTCAAACCACAAACTCACCAACAAAAAGCACAGACAAGCAAAAGGGGGTGCTGGGTTCTACCTCACTGGAAGGTTCGCACTGTGACCCCCCAATTTCCCTCGCCCTGCACTAGTCACACAGGTCCACCGCACACAGTCCCTGCTCTGGGCTGCAAACAAATTTCAGTGATAGGCAAATCTGTTAACGCAAACACGGCAGACCTAGAGCGTCTGGCCATTAGAACAAGAGACACAATGTACATGTTATACAGACAGACAGCCTTCTGTCTCCTTACATCTCCCAGGACAGTCTCTACCTGGTTTCAACACCTCCTGCACACCCTTGGCAGTTGGTACCATCACTATTGGTGACCCAGGCCCAAAGTTCCGTGTGTTTGTAATGCGGATAGGTCCTAAGCTGCTCACACACGCTTGAGCAGTGGTTCATTTGAATTCACTGTACTCCTCTATTATGCTCCCACACACTGGCTTCATTAGCTCCCCATAGACTCCCTGGAAGAATCACAAATGAGCTGTCTTGTGTAAGTCCTCCTCACACAGTGCTGTCTTTCACCAGGTGCCCACATCTGCGGCAGCTCAGGCAAGAAAGACAATCCCGTATGTTAAGACACCCACATAGGGTCAAGCCCTTGACTTTTAGCCTTCTGAACTTACAACTTCTTTAGTCAAGTCCTCTTTAAAGTTGTAAGGTAAATGTACTGTTATGCTACATATTATCAAAGCCAATTAAAAGCTGCGTGGCAAATGTATCCAAGAAGGTTATCCAGAAGAGACACAAAGTAACACTTCTCTTTGACTCTTTTTAGAAATCATCAGGGCCTCTTTCTCCATCTCTTCTCTCTCCGACTGTGTCACTACTATATTCTGTATAACTTTGTATTTTCTGTATTGTTTATGGCTTTTCTGGTTCATATGTCTCCATTCTTTTGTCTTTAAAATAAAAGAAAAAAAAAAAAAAAGAAATCATCAGGGCCTAACAATAAGGCTAACTCCATAAAGAAGTAAAAGCAATCTCCTAAAAGTGAGAAATAGCCAGCATGGTGGTGAACTCCTGTAATCCCAGCACAGCACTCTTAGGAGGCTAAGGCTGGAGGATCACGAATTTTGAGCCTCTGGGCAACTAAGAGACACAGCGAGACCTTGTCTCAAAATAAAATATAATTAAATTAAAAAGGCCAGGGACTGTAGCTCAGTGCAAAGGCCCCAGTTAAATTCTCAGTGGGGGAGGGGAGATATGAGAAGTTCTAGCTTCATAATTATTTTTGTAAGGAGTGTTAAAATCTTAAATTAAGGTCATAGTTCTAACTCAGCTGGGTGAAGTGGAAATGACTGTTTATGAAGCTCTTCCAAAACTTCAAAGACCTCTGGCAAGCTCAATGTCGTGAGTTCTATTTCAGGTACCAAAAAATAAAAATTTAAAAAAATAAAAAACTTAAAAGACTTTTATAAGTAACCTAACACAAAAAATACATCCAAAGCACAGTATTCCCTGTAATTCCTGAAACGGTGCTGTTTTGGGACACACAGAGGCGGCCTCTTACAATCTAAGATTAAATTTCTGATCAAAGCCTAGTAGATGACTTACACTGGACTCGAACTCAACCGTCCAGAAATAATAAGCCAGAGCTGTTTTCACCACAACATTTGCAGTTTTGGAATGCAGACCATGGTTATTTATAGCACAATTATCTTCTTAATTGTATTGTGTTTTGATCAACAGAAAAATTCGTTTTCTCTTCCAAACAAAAAGGGAAGGCAGAGTGCCCAGAAGCATGCGGTGGGAAGTAGTAGGGGAAAACGGCTGAGATTAAAATTTTGCCACAGTCAAAATAACAAATCGAAGGGTTTACATCAGGTCCACCGCGGAGGAGATGACTTTTTCCAGCCAGGTGCAACAGGAACCACACAAGAAAAATAAAGGGGAAAAAACACAACAGAACCCTGTCGGGTGTGAGAAGTCTCCGCAGAGTCCGGCCGGGCGGTGTGGCAGTGACAAGGTCACTGCGGCGCTGGGCTCAGGCGCCCACCCGGGGGCCCCGGCCACACGCAGAGGCCTCGCGCGCCGCGCAGGAACAATGACCTCGCAGGACCGACCGGGACCCGCGCGACCCGGGCGCGAGTGGGTCCGTGGCACTCACGTGGCCTGCAACCCGACCTGCTGAGCCTCTGTACAAACCGGGTTTTTCTGTTTTGAGACGTCCTGGCTGTTCCCGGACAGAATGGCGAGCCAGCTTCTCCGTCCTCGGCAGCCTGGGATCCAAAAAGCAATCTTCCGACTTCCAAGCGCGGCCAGCACCTTCCACGGGGCCGGCGTGGGAGCCAGGCCCGCCCGGTCCCCGTGCCCGCGGAGGCGACACCCCCGGCGGCAGGGCGCGGATCAAAGCGAAACCGGTTCACTCGCCGCGCTCCCGCCGCGCTCCAGCCGCGAGCCCGCGCCAGCCGCGCACAGCAGACGGAATCGCCGCCCAGGCCGGCGCTGTCACCCGCAGGGACCCAGGAAGGGGGCGCTGCGGCGAGGCCTACGCGGGAGGCGCGGTCGGTCCCGGCTGGGGCTGGAAGTGAGGAGTCCGGGTCCCCACTCGCGCCGCCCGCACCGCAGCCCCGACACCCCGGGCCCCCACGCGCGCCCTGCCGCCCGCGGAGACCCCGGCCCAGCCCGCCCACTCACCGCCGGAGCTCGGCTAACTGCGGCCCCGCGGGGCGCACGGGGCGCGCGAACGACAGCGCTAGGAATCCTCGGAATGAGCGCCGCCCGCCGCGCCGGCACCGCCCCGCCCAGCCCGGACAAGGCCCCGGGACACGCCCCCGGCCCTGGACACGCCCTCAGACACGCCCCGCACAGGTGGGCGGTGCGCAGGTGAGGTCGGGGCGGGTGCGGTGTCGAGCGCGCGCGCGGCGCGCGTGTCCAGGAGTCGCGCGCGCCCGGCACCCGCACCCCGCGCGCACCTGAGCCCCGGGACGTGCTCCTTCCACGCCACGCCACGTGCACGCGCGCACCCCGCCCGCGGTCTCCTAGGTCCGAGTCGGAAGCGAAGCGGGGGTGGGGCGCGCTCCGGGCGCGACCGGTCGTGACCGAGCACAGGCCCGGCGTCCCCGCGCTTCCCGCCCTCCCGGGGCCGCGGGCGCTGGCGTGCTTGCCCGGAGCCGCGTCCCCCGCGGCCGCAGTCCGGGACGCAGTGCTGCGCTCCGCCGGCGCGAACTTAAGCAGAAGTGGCCTCCGGGCCGCCACGTGCTCCCGGCCGCGGGCGTGGGCGGCGGGAAGGGCCCGCACGCGAACCCCGATCGCGGTAGCGCAGGAAGAAGACGCGGTGCGGTTCCTAAGCTGCAGCCCCGCGCGGGCCCCGGGGGGGGACGGCCCGGAGAGCACACACGGGTCACCCCAGCGCGCCGCCCTAGTGCCCGGGTAAACTCACCCACGAGGCCCGGGGCCCGCCGGACTTTCCGACGCTGCTCTTGCTGAGACGAGGCCCTAACTCATCCACAGCCTCAGCAGGGGAAGAAACTCCGAGAAAGCGCGCGAACGGGCGCGGCTCATCTGCCCGGCGGCCGGGGATGAGGAAAGGATGGGCACAGCTGGGCACGTTCCCGGAAGCGTGGCAAGCAGAAAAGGGGTTTGGATCGAGACAGAGCTGGACTGAGTGCCAGCGCCACCTCTATTCAGCACGGCGCTCCGGGGCGAGTCCGAGAGCCAGAGCCGAGCAGTCTCCCCCGAGACAGGGGCGCTGCCCCCTGGAGGAGCCGGCGCGGGAGCGCGGGACGGGCGGGGGTGCGGTGGCGGGCGCCGCCGCCCTCCTCTCCCCTGACCTCGGTCCAGCCCCTGCACCCGGAGTGAGCAGACGCCCCCTTTCCCGGGGAGCGGGCGAGATTTGTCCAGATAACACCCGTGACTCACCGTGACCCAAGTCACAGCTGTGCCTTGACAGAAGTGGCCCCAAGGATCACTGTCTCACTTGAGCTGCACGACGACGGCCCTGCCGTGTCTGTGCCGCGAAGTGATTTCCATTAGGGGTCAGCGCGGTCACCTCTTTAACGTCCCTGCATGCTTGGAGCACGGAGCTCTGCCTATAAATCAGGGGGCCGCGGGCAGCCGGATGGGACCAGGCTCCAACCTTTTCCAGATCAATCTGCGCCTTCATCAGCCCGAGGGTAGCTGCGTCTGAGCGTGTGTTCTAGCTGTGTGGAGGAGATGCGCGCGCGTGCGCACACACACGCACGCACGCACGCACGCACATACTCAAGCAGGCACGCACAGGTTCCCATACAGAAGTGGGAGCCGGAGACATCAGGCTAGCAGGTCAACAGGGTGACCCTGGCCGAGTTAGGACAGTATGAAACGCCAAAAGATAGCTGATAGCACAGCACTGTTTATTTGTAACATTAAAAATAAAATGAAAAATATGCCTGCCCTAATTTATATAAAAAAGAAAATCAGAAGCCAGGCATGGTGACCTGGTCCTGTGGTCCAGGCACTTGGGGCTGAGACACAACCAACATAGCAAGACTATTTCCAAAAAAAGAGCGGGAATGATGATGTCGTGATCACTGGCTGGAAGGTCATAAGCCTAGGGGAGGACAATCTGGTTACGCATAGGGGTCAAGGTCCTAGTTTTGAGGTGGCAGTTTCACTACTAAAATTATTTAAATTATGGTTGCACACAGCACAAACGTATTTAATGCTACTGAACTGTACATTTATGAATGGCTAAAAAGAGCCCCGCATGGTGATGTGCACCTATAGGAAGCTGAGGCAGGAGGATCTCGGGCCCAGAAGCTCAGGAACTGCCTGGGCAACACAGCAAGACCCTGACTCAAAAAAAACACTTCACTAACATGCAAAGCTCTGGGTTCAATCTCTAGTACCAACAAAAACAACAAGAAACAGGTAAATTATGTCTATTTTGCCATAATGTTAAAAAATAAAGTCTAAGGAGAAAAATTGAGCAACTCAAAAAAGAACACCGATAACTAACCTAGCTCATTAAATAAAGGTAGATTGTACATAGACTGCTGAAGATTTTTTCTGAGACAAAATTTTACAATGCAGTCCAGGTTGGTCTCAGACTCATTTATGTAGCTCAGGCTGACCTCAAACTCATGGTGATCACCCCGACCCCAGCCTCCCAAGTACTGGGATTATAGGCATGCGCCACTGCAGCTGGCCTGGACACTGCATTGCAAAACAAGCATATTTTCAAAATATTAATTAAAACAAATCAAGGAGGTGGGTCCTCAGGGGCTGGCCGAGATGGTATTGGTGCAAGCGAGTGAGTGACCGGCCAGAGAGGGTGTGCCGCCCTGTCCTCTCTGCTCTGAATGAGCCTGAGCCTCTTCAGCTGAAACTTCCTTTGGTTTAAGTGTAGAGGAAAAGGGTCTCTGTGGGCAGTGGTGCATGTCTGCCGCAAGCCACGGTGCCTTGGCCCTTTCTAGTTCTGTCCGTGTGCCCAGGAGCCCCCGAAGCTCTGCCCCCAAACCCCTTTCAGCCTTTGTCCGGTGGCCCGCAGCCCCTGCAGCCCCTAAGTGCCTTCTAGTCCCTGCGCTGGCTCCTTCCTTCTTGTCTGGTGCAGACGGCTCAGCTCGGGGCCAGGGTCTCCTGCTCCTCCTCCTAATCCAGGAACTGCTGCCGTACCATGGCAGGGAACTCACCTGCCCCCAAGGGGCTGTGGAGTCGGTACAGCCACACAGTGGGGGTGGAGCAGTCCCAGACTGCCCAGACCAGCACCACGTGTCCAGGGCTCCGGGAAATCTGCTAAGAAGGAAGTGTTTGCCTTTTCACTTGCTCTTTACAATTTCACCTCAGTGAACATTATCTTAAAGGAAAACCTCTTTTCCAAACCAAATGGAGGCTGGGCATGATGGCTTACACCTGTAATCCCAGCACTCGGGAGGCTGAGGCAGGAGGATCGCTGTGAGTTCAAGGCCAGCCTTGGCTGCAAAGTGAGCTCAAGGCCAGCCTGAAGTGCATAGCAAAACCCTGTCTCAAAAGCCAAAAAAAAAGGAAAAAACCAAATGGAAAAGTACCGGGAAAATTCAAATGATCTTACTCTGAAGAGAAGATCAAATAATAAATGCTGACCATTTCATGAGCACCTAACACACTCCAGTTTCCACCCCATACTTTATGAAGTTACCTAATTTAAGCCTCAGGCTGGCCTGGAACTCATTCTGTAGCCCAGGCGGGCTTCGAACTCACAGGGACCCTCCTGCCTCAGCCTCCTGAGCGCTGATGACAAGTGTGGGGCAGTAGGCCTCTCAGCCCCGGTAGTAAAAAACTGAAACCACTGGAGCCTGGGTTGTCCTCACGTATATTCACATAACAAGCAGCTATTTAGTTTCTGCCCTGCGAAGTTCATTTTCCTCTCAGCATTGAGGGTTTGGTAGCATTGCTGGATTCAGCTCGCAATGTATGTGTGCTTCATAGTTGCTTAAAAGCTACAAGCCCATGAGGCATTCATACTTGGCTCTACAGGGTACAGATCTGAGGTGCACGATAACAAAAATAATGTAAGCGGACTCCAGGGATCCAGGGAGGTTTTGCTCTTTAATGTGGGTCTGTGAGCTACCTAACATTAAGCCAGGGTTACAGACACAAGAAATGGCCTCTGCTTAATAGAAGCAGATGTGGAGTCTTGGGTGGGTGCTGGGCGACTGGGGACCCCCTGGGACAGCAGGAAAGCCAGCCGAAGGTGCTTAGGATCTCGGCGGGAGACCAGGGTACTGCAGGAGCCCCGGCACTGTCACCCTGGAACGCTTGAGGTTGCCCCCACCTCACCTTCAGCCACTCCTTCAAGAGTTAAGACCCTGGGAGCCGGGTATGGGGGCTCACATCTGTCATCCCAGCACTCTGAGAGGCTGAGGCAGGAGGAGCACAAGTTTGAGCCCAGGTTAGGCAAATTAGCAACTTAGCAAGACTCTGTCCCAAAGTAAAAAAGTAAAAGAGCTGGGCCAGGGATGAATCCCTAGTGCTACAGGGCACAAGAGTAAAGGGCAGGAACACCACACGGCCAAGTTGCACTCTCAGCTCTGGGGCAGGTCCTTCTGGCTCCTGGGGCTTCTGTCCCCACTCTACAGAGAATCACTCCAATACGGAGGGCAGCTGGGTACTGAGCACTTGATGACCGCTAGACATGCACTCCCAGGAGACCTATGCCCGCCACCAACTCCCAATGTCACCCCGGAGTCGGAGAAACTGCAGATGCCAACCCTGCCCAGGCGTCGCTGGTGTCACCATGCAGGGCCTGAGAGCCCTGCTGTGATCTAGAGCAGTCAGTCATACCCAGGCCACGTGGTGCCGTCCTGTGGCCCTCGTGGCAAAGCAAGAGGGAACCCCACCCCAACAGGGTCATTTCACAGCCTGGGAAACCTGGGCTTCCTTAGGAAAAAGTTTTCCCGTTTATACCTGTGTTTTTGGCTGATTATAAAACTCGGGAGTGGCAGCGCTCAGTGGCTTGGGGATGCTCCTGTCGGTGCACTACTTTTTTTGTAGAGATTTCTGCCACAGGAAGTGGGTTTTTCTCCTTTCTCCAAGGGTGCTGAGGTGTTGGGGAGCCCCCCTGCACGGCTGTGGCATGGCCCACCCCGCTCCACCTTCCTGCCTCAGCCTCCTGGACCCTCTCCCTTTCCAGCCTCCGGCTGCTTTTGGAACAAGCCAGGTCTGCTCCTGCCACTGACCCTCAGCACCTGCTGTGTCTCACCTGTTACATCCCTGGAATTTGCTCCACAGGATTCCCTACACTTTCCACCTGAAAGATGCACACTGTGGGTCTTCCAGACATTTCACCTCGATGGCGCCGGCGCCAACACTTAAGTCACCCTGGCGCTGCTAGCCAGGGCCCCACCTAGCACATGTACTGCATTGTCTTCTACTAAGAGGCAGGACTCACAAGACAGACTTCCCGCTAACCCCACTGCCAAGCACACAGGAGGCCCTTAATGAACCACGTGTTGAGAGCTGGGTGTCATCACTCAGGGGCAGGGTGCTTCCTGGCACGCACAGGACCCGGGTCTGCTGGCGACAGGGCAAGCAACAGAGCAACAGATCAGCAAGAAGTGCGCACTGAAGCAAGCACTGTCACAGGGCGGAGTCACACTGGGCAGTGTTTGCGGCCTCCAGGACAAGGCAGAAAGGGAGACCTCGACCTTCAGTCTCCACGAGTCCTCGCCACCACCTTTTGGTTCTCTTTTTCTTGTTTTAGTTACTTGAAATAGGGTCTTGGTATGTAGCTCAGGCTGGCCTTGAACTCGTGGTGATCCTCCTGCCTCAGCCTCCTGAGTACTTACTGACCTGTTCTCACTCTAGGAGAAAAGAATTACTAATGTTCACAGATTTCAGAGTTGCCAAAAGCATAGATTTCAGATGTCCTCACCACAAAGAGATGATGAGGAGGAAAAGGCAGGAACATGGGAATGAGCCTGGCATTCCATAGTATGTATGCAGTGCACACCGTAAATGCACACAATTATTATTTGCAAATTAAAACTCAGTTTATTTTTATGGTGCTGGGCATTGAACCCAGGGCTAGAACTTGGATACTAGGCAAGTTCTACACCATGCTATACCCTCAGCCCCCAAAATTACACACACACACACACACATACACACACACACATACAGTAAAAAGACAAAACAGAGGTTAGAAAAACACATTTGAAAATTTTATATAGTCATCCCTCAATATACATGGGCTCTGAAGCATGGACCCAACCATGCGAGGACTGATAATGTTTGGAAAAATGATTGCCTCTGTGCTGAACATGTACAGATGTTCCTTGCCACTGTCCCCTGAACAATGTGGTATCACAACTATTTCCATATTGGCATCATGCTTATCCAGAGATGGGGACGGGGCATAAGGCTGTGCCCAGGTTCTGTACGAATCTGACACCATCTGATAGGAGACATTGAGCATCCGAGGCTCGGGATGACCTGGGCTTGGGGTCCTGGGCAAGATCCCGATAGATATGACTCATTGATACAGGATTTGTATCTGGGATATACAAAGGGCTCTGGCAGTTCAGTAATATGAAGCCAACTTGATTTTAAAGCAGGATGAGGGGGGAGGAAGAGAGAGAGAAAGGGAGAGGAAGAGGGGAGGATGAGAGATTGTTTGAAGGGATTTACAGAGCTCTCCTAGCCCCCCCCCTCCCCGTGGCAAATACCTGCTCCCCTGGCTCCCCTTTTGGCCAGCAGCAGACGTCACTAATACACCCCCACTCCCTAGTTCCTCACTCTCCCCACTCCACCTGCAGCAGACATCATTAATCCACCCCAGTACCTGCAGTAGACATCACCAATCTACCCCAGCACTCTTGTGGCTGAGTCCCACCAAGGCACCAGAATCTTCCCAGGATGGAGCTGGTGCTTCCCAGAACCCTGTCTGCCAAACCGGTCTGGTCTTCACAACTCCAGGAACTCCGTGCAGATAGAGGGCTGGGCCCCAGAGGGGTGAGGTGACTTCTGTCTGCTCACGGTGTCACCTGGAGACCAGAATGGAGCTGGACCCCTCTTCCTTGCACTCCTGAGGTGAAGGACAAAAGAGCCCGTGGGGCACGCGGCAAGCCAAGGGCCGTGGGGTAGGAAGAACACTTGACAGATGGCAGAGGACCTTGAGGAGAGCAAGAAAAGCGACTGAGGCGGGCAGCCCTGCCCGACCCTCACTGTCCGTCAGCAGTGTGACTCGAGGCATGCACCGGAAACTAGGAACCCTGAGCGAGCGAGTGAGCACAGGGTTCGGGAGTCCGCTGCAGTTCCAAATCTGCTCCCTGTGACTTCTGAGTCCCCAGAATAGCGCGGGCAGGGGCTACGAAACTGTCACCGTGGCGCAGTACTCAGGAGGTGAACCGTCCACAGCTGACCTCATGCCAGGCTCCCGGCCGCTGACGCTCAGCTCTGAGTGTCATCGCTGTGGACGGTGCCTACAATCTGAACGTGTGGGAGGGGTCAGTTTAGATGAATTTTAGTTTTTTATAATCGAGCTCCCTCTATTCTGTGGTGGTAAATGATAAAACAGATTGTTATCTACATAGATTTTACACATACATGGCGTCCCCTTTTCTTAAAAAAAAAAAGATGTCTACACTATGTGAGAAGCTCATCTGAGATTTTGAAAACCTTGTTGCAAAAAGCTGGGTGTGGGGGCACAACCCTGTGAGTGTGAGAAACTGCACCCTTTTCTATCAAAGGACAGAAACTCTAGCTCACCCTAAGCTGCCCTTCCCCACCCCCCCTGCCAGGGTTACTGTTGTTAAGTTTCAAGGACCATCTGCTTGGCTTGGAGCCCTGAGACACAGCCCAGGACTTTAAGCTCCCCATACCTACCCCTGCTTTTCGGCAACCCTGTCCAGCCACGCCTCAGGCCCTTCCCTCTGCCCCTTAGACTAGTCACTCCAAATACTTTGTGACCCTTCAACCCAGCCAAAAGGGAGAAAGGTCAGCTGCTTCTCAGGCTTTGGGGATAAAGATGAGCCAAGCACAGCCCCTGTGTGTGCTTGCTACCTCGCTTTAGGGGAGTTGCACACCCTTCTGCAGAGGTAAACTTGCTTTGTGGAGAGTCTTGGTTCTGAGTGCTTTGTTACCTGTACCAACAAATTGGGTCTGGGACATAGTCCCAACATTGGGAGGCTGAGGCAGAAGGATCACCTTGAGTTCAAGGTCAGCCTGGACTACACAGTGAGTTCAAGGCCAGCCAGGAATACTTAGTGAGACCCTGTCTCAAGACATCAAAATTAATTAATTAGTTAATTACTGTTTAAAAATAATAGAAAAACCAGGTGTAGTGGCATACACCTCTAATCCCAGCTCTTGGGAGGCTGATGCAGGAAGATCACCTCAAGTTTGAGGCCAGCAGGGCTACATAATGAGTTCAAGGCCAGCCTGCACTACATAGTGTGACCCTGTCTCAAAAAAATAAATAAATAAATAAGATAATGCTCATCCCCATAAACCACTTAACTCCTCCACTGCCCCTTCCACTCAAACTGGGCATGTCTCATTTCACAGCACAACAAGTCTGCAGGGCTTTTGCTCTTTGCTGGGCCAAAAACCATGAAGTGTTTTTGTTTTTTTTCCTGTTATTTAGTAGATCAACACTTTCCTGCTGGCATGAACAACTGGCGGAGTCTACGTGACTGTCCCTTCGGGTGCTTGTACCGGGTTGTATGGGCAGGACTGTCACACAGTCACCACCAGTGGCATACTAAAAAATCACTCTATTCTCTTCCTTGTCCCTCGACTTACGCTTCTAAAACCGGGATGCCCTAGTTAGCATGTGATTTGCTGCAAAGGCACATTTGCGTTCTCCAGCCCCGGTCCATGTCTCACTAAGCCAGTAGCGGTACTCCTGCTTCTGCCGCGCCACTGCCACAGTGTCTGCGCTGGAAGGTGCTGAGCCGATACAGACGCTGTGCCCTCAAAGCTCCAGAGCTGGGAGACCAAACTGATTCTTCCTAAAGAAGCCAGCTTCCAGTATTCCCTTACAGTAACAGCAAATGGACCGGTGCCAGGAGTGCAGATGCCCACACGGGCGTCCTGAGGCTGGAAGACTTGGAAGGGGTTTCAGAGATCAAAGACCGCAGGTCAAAGTGGGGGAGGCCGCCACACCAATTCTGCTGTTAGTCTGCAGACTTCTGCTTCCACAAGGCTCAAATAAATGAATCCCTTTCTTATTGGAGCTGCCGGGTTTTCCCAAGGGGCTCTACCAACGCCGTCTCTCAAAAGTGGCCCTGTGTCTCATCCGCGGCTGAAGCTCTGTGCCTGGCACAGAGCCTCCTCTGTAGCAGATGCCTACTACATGTCTGTGGAAGGAATGAAAGAAAGAATCTTTCCTTACTATTTATTCCTGCTGCAGGAAGAATCAAGGCTGGGCCTAAAATTGCTTTCCTAGAAATTTTGGGAAACCACATAAGGCTTAAAAAAAAAACAAAACAGAAAGGTAGAGACAGATCTTTTACATTTTATTTTAAATTTAAATGTCACAGTTGTAACGTAGGCCAGTTGTGACTTCTCCTCGCACTGAATAGAATGTAGGTGCTAAATGAAGACATGTGTCACTCCTGCTGTAAAAGCCCCAGTAATGGCTCACAGCTCTTAAAATAAAGTTCCACATCCTAGTGTTTTCTGTCTTCCCCTTCTTTTCTCTTCTTTCTTTAAATGGAGATAATTGTAGATGCATGTAGTTGTAATAAGCAATACAAAGGAGCCTGTGTACCCTTTTCCAGCCCCAACCCCCGGTGGTAACCTCTAGCACAACTGTAGGTTGGTGTCACAACTGAGACCCTGACGCGGGCCCCACACACCAAGCATGTTCCGTTTCCCCCAGTTTTTCTTGTATGCCTTTGAGTGTGTTTTTGAGCATGCCTGTGTGTTGGTCTGTGCTGCTCTGATGGAAATGCTTAGACTGGGTAACTTACCAAGAATAGAAATTTATTTCCTAGAGTTTTAGAAACTGGGAGGTCCAACGTTGAAGTGCTGGCACTGGGGTTGGTAAGGGCTGCTTTGTTCCCAAGATGGCGTCCTAACATGGCAGAAGGCGGAAGAGCAAGCACATGGCACTCCCTCCCTCAAGCCCTTCCATAAGGGCCCAGAATTCCATTCCTGAGGTTCCTATATCAGCTCCTAATGGCCCCACCTCTGATACTATCACCTTGGAGACACAGACATCCAGCCTGTGGCAGTGTGTGTATCTGGTTCTGCAGCATTTGATGTGTGTAGCTCCTCTTCCCACTCATGACACAGAATGCTGCCCTCGCTGCAGGGATGCCTTCTGTTGGTTTTGGAACCATTTCCCCTTCCCTCCCACTGAGTCCCCTGGCTCCATCCCTGGTCCTTGGCAAATGCCAATCTGTTCTTCGCTTCCAAAATTCCCCTATCTCGAAATGTGACACACAGAGTCCTCCTGTGTGTGAGTAATCCACTGGGCCTCGCTTCCCTCTCTCAGTAGTTTCTGAAGGATTCATCCCAGTGGTTACATCAGCAAGAGTCCATTCCTGCTGGTGGTGTGCACAGGCCAAGGTTGGTCACAGCACTTTTGTGCTGAGAGACGTCCAGACTATTTTTAGTTTGGCACTATTGCAAACATAGCTGCTAAAGAACATGCGTGTCCGAGGATTTGCATAAGATCGTGCATGTACAAGTTTTTGTATAAGATGAAGATCATGCCCACTGCCAGGCATGGTGGTGCTCCCATACTTGGGAGGCTGAGGCAAGAGGATTGTCTTGAGTTCAAGGCCAGCCTGGGACTACACAGCAAGACTCTATGTCAAAAAACAAGACAAAACAAACAACAAGAATTATGGTTCCATTGACATCTGCAGACTGTAGAAATGACAGACCTAACCTGTGGGGACAGAAATCAGCACACGTATTTGTCAGAAGTTCTATTTTCTTTGCCTTTTCATTAGTCTATGTTCAGAGGACCTAACTTTACATTCCGTGTGGGGAGCTGTCTGTGGGCATAACACATGCTCGTTCCTTTGTCAGCCCTGTCCCTTCGTTTTCTCCCCTACCTTCCCCTTCTTTTCTTTTTTGGCTTTCTGAGACAGGGTCTTGCTATGCAGTCAGGCTGACCTGGAGCTCACTATGTAACCCAGGCTGTTCTCGAACTCGCGACAATCCTCCTGCCTCAGCCTCCTGAGTGCTGAGATTACAGGTGTGCACCACCACACCCGGATACCTTCCCTTTCTTGATCACCTCCTTTTCTTGGTACATGTTTGCAACATACAATGTTTATGTTTTTCAGTACTTCTTGTGCTGTACACTTAAAATATGTCTAAATTATACATCAATAAAGTTTAAAACTGTTAGTGGGACACAGGAGAAGAGGCTACTTGGTATTTACATATTTTTGGTACCGGGAATTGAACTCAGGACCTTGCGCTTGCCAGGCAGGTGCTTGTGCCACTGAGCTATATCCACAGCCCCCTTTTTTTTTTTGTATTTACATATTAAGCACTGTATTCCCAGGATAATCATCCCAATTACAAAGTCTCATATTAGCATTGTGGCTAGGTGTGTGCTTCCAGGCAGCTGTAACAACAGAGAAAGAAAAGAAACCGATAATTTTAAGAGTTCCTTATGGGAGCTACCAGGGATTCACTAGGTGGAGAGGTGCAGGGCTCAAGATTTGAATCCACCACTATCATCCTGGTGCCACCATCCAAGAGGCCGGAGATCCTCTGTGTGTCATCATCTGACCATCTGGACCCCAAGAAGCTGAGCAAAGGGGCTCCAATTTGCTAGATTCCTTCCTTGTCACACAGCCAGGACTTGAACGGAAATCTGTCTCCAAAGCCTATACTCTTTCGGCTGCAGAGCCAGCAGCTGGAAAGCTGTGTTCAGATGCCAGGGTCCCGGCCACCAAAGCCTATTTCCTCTGCTCCCTAGTGACTAGGGTGCCTGGAGGAGGTCCCTGAATTTTGTGCAGCTCCCGCTGGCATGGGAGGGAGATGTGGGGGACAGTCTCTGTTCACTGGACCTGCTGAGGAAATGCTGACAGACTCAGGGCTTTTCTTTCTTTCCTTTCTTTCTCATTCAGCCACACACTTGCTTTTATTTATAGTTGTGTTCACCACAAATCAATTCCATAAGACGGGAATTTATTCTGAATCAAGGCATGAATACCCACACACAGAGCACAACCCAAAACAGATGCAGAACGTTCAGGTACGAAGCAAAAGGCGAGCTTGCCACACCCTCAAAGGCTGGAGGGTTGTTCCTCTTTCCTGTTGGCTTTCCAAGAGCTGGCGTGGTAACCACAGTGACTACAGCTGCTTGAGCATCACACCATCTCAGCGTCCACTTGAGCCAAGAACCTCAGAGAGTGTTTCTAAAATACTTCCTCAAGTTGGGCATGGTGACACATGCCTGCAATCCTTGCGCTGAGGAGGCTGAGTCAGGAGGATCGCCATAAGTTCAAGCCCAGCCTGGGCTACATAGTGAGTCTAAGTCCAGCCTGAACTATAGAGTGATACCTTTTCATACTAATAATTAAATAAAAATTTAAAAGCTTTCTCTCTACAGAAGCAGATGTCAAAGATGGGCTTTCGAGACTCGAGGCTATTGTTGGCTTGGGAACAATTCTCTAAAGTAACCCTCAGGATGCAGCCTGCACACATCCTGTCTGAAGCTCACCCACCTTGTAACTGCTCACTTCCAGGGGAGAAAGTCTTGTAGTTTAGAGTACTACCCTAGTTCATTCCATCCAGTCTAATAGTCTGGGCATCAACAAGCTCAACTGTAAGTTGGGTGTGGTGGCATATGCCCATAATCCTAGCATTCAGGAGGCTGAGGCAGGAGGATCATTGCAAGCTTGAGACCAGCCTGAGCTACAAAGTGAGCTCAAGTCCAGCCTGAACTGCATATCAAGACTCTGTCTCAAAAAGACAAAAAATAAACAAATAAACAAAACTCAATCCCAGTTCATCCTGCGCTCATCAGATGCACATGCCAGTGTAACTGGTCAGGATTCTTTCAATCCATGTTCTGTTACTCTAATGAAATAACTGAGGCTGGGCAATGTCAGGACAAGAGGCTTATGTAGGTCTCAGTTTTGGGGGTGGGCTCAGGTCAGCTGTAATGAGGACCCATGGCAGATGGGCACAAATGCATGAGAGAGGGAGACATTGTGTCATGAGATGGAAAGCCAGAGAGATGGACCCACTGCCAGAATTATATTATTGTAATCCCAGCACTCAGGAGGCTGAGGCAAGAGGATTCCTGAGGCCAGCCTAGGCTACACAGTGAGATCCTGCCCCAAACAAAACAAAACAAAATGAACTACATTACACCTTTCTGAAGGACACACCTCCGGTGACCCAACTGACACCCACTAGCCCCAACTCTGACAGGTCCTAATATCACCTCACCTCCTAATACTGGCTCCTGGGGAGCAAGCCTGCCACACTTGGACTCTTGGGGACATTATGGTTTCTATCTAGACACCCGCCAAGTCCTTAAGTGTGCTTGTAGTGGGGTTAGGAGAGGTGACTGATCATGGGGACATGAGACTCCTCAGTGGATTAGTCCACTGCTCAGTTTATAGCTAAATGTGCCACCCTCTGCCTCTGCTTCCTGTCTGCCATGCCATGAGCAGCTCTCCTCCCAGACCCCTGTGCCAGGCCACTCTGCCTTGGTTCCAGAGGACCATGGACTGAACCCTCTGCAGACCATGACCCAAAGTAAACTCTGCCCCTTTACGCTGTGGGTGTTGGGAGTCAGGTCTCAGGGATGAGGAAAGTGACTAAGATGGGACAAACCACCCCAAGCACATTAATCCATCCACAGAAAGCATTGCTCTGTGGACCCAGGGAATCAAGAGAGCCATTCCAGTGGGCTTGTTCCTGATTTTCACTGCACTACATCCCAGCCCTTTTTATTTCTTCAATTTTTATTTGAAACAGGGTCACACTAAATCATGAAGCTGCTGAGACCAGGCTGGAACTTGTGATCCTCCTGCCTGAACCCCCAGAATGCTGAGATTACAGGTGTGCCCCACCACGCCCTGCATTACAGGGTTACTCTTCCTCCTCTTCCACCCCTCAGTGCTGGCAGTAGAACCAAGTCCTAGCAAAGGTCTTCTGGCTGCACCACAGCAAGTGTGCTGGTTGGGTGTCTCTGATCATGAAAGCAATTAATTTCCACCCTCATGACCTCCCAAGTAGGGGCCCCCTCCAAATAACATTAACATGTGAATTGGGGATTAAGTTCTGACACATGAAATTTGGAGGACAGCTGTGTGTAGTGGTGCCGACCTGGAATCCCAGCCTTGGGAGGCTGAGGCAGGAGGATCACTGCAAGTTCAAGGCCAGCCTGGGCTACAGAGTGAGACTTCATGTCAAAAAAAAAAAAAAATGCAATCACTCTTTGAGGTCAGTAGTATCCTGTCCTTTCTGTGAACAAACTAAGCTCTGAGAAGTTAAATAACTTTCCTGAATTCACACACCCAGTCACCGATAAAGACAAGACAGAAACACAGGCTTCCAGATGACAAAGCCAAACAGATCCCATTTCCTCCCACAAAAAAATGTGATATAATAATCACAGCAATAAAAACAGCAACCATTGCTGGGCGTGGTGGCTGACATCTATAATCCCAGCACTTGGGAGGATGAGGCAGGAGGATTACTGTGAGTTCAAAGCCAGCCTGGACTACAAAATGAGTTCAAGGCCAGTCTGAACTGCATAGTGAGACCCTGTCTCAAAAAGACAAAACAAACAAAAAGTAGCAACCATGTAGTGGCTTCGAGTATGCTTCTTTTTCTTCTTCTTCTTCTTTTTTTTTTTTTTTTTTTTTTTTTTTGAGACAGGGTCTTGCTATGCAGTTCAGGCTGGCCTTGAGCTCACTTTGTAGCCCAGGCTGGTCTCAAACTCACAACAATCCTCCCGCCTCAGCCTCCCGAGTGCTAGGATTACAGGCGTGTGCCAACACGCCTGGCTGTGGAGTAGCTTCTAGCTTGGATCCTGTGTTAATTTAATTAACCTTTGCCAACACCGCATGTTACAGATCCCAGCACAATCCCATTCAAAGGGAACCGAGGTAGGCAGGGGCCAGATGGCTGGTCTGGTTCACCAGGCTGAAGTGGGTCATATTCAGATGACCCACAGAGGCTCTTGGTCCTGTCTCCTGTGCACGCGGGTGTAGTCAGTGATCCACACAGGAGACTGTGTGGAGTCTTAAACCATGATAAGCTGGGGGGGCGGGCTCTGAGGCCAAACACCACATGGGGACAATTCTGCGGGGAAGGGGCACCATCCTCCTGGAACTCTGCGTGGAGAGCGGGCACCACTGGCCCAGGCAGCAGCAAGAAGCTGAAGCCTGCAAGGACAGAGCGACAAGTTTGTCACTGTCCCTGGGGAATGGCAGGATCCTGAGCTGCACAGAGATGATTAGCAGCCTTGGAGCTTGCAGCCACCACTCCCCAGCCAGCGGGCAAACTGTCCCTGGGGGTGTGTGTCACCATGATGTCACCTCCTTTACTCCCCAGTCAGGAGTAGGGCTCCCTTGGGGCTCAATGAACCGCTGGCCCAGGACGGCACAATGACAGTGCTGTGTGACTTCTCCTCCCCCTGCCCAGCCTCATCTGAAACTCCGCAGTACATCACGGGGCTGTCATATCTGTGCTCTGATTCTGCAATTTAGAAGCAATTCGGTGTCACTTCCCCTGGCTCACGGGCCATGTCGCTGCTCAAGTGCAACGTGACGGTCACTCACACAGACACAGAGTGGGAGCCTCAAGCTGCCCAGGGAGCATGAGCAACGCAGTCCCGGCTAGAAGCCGACCCCAGAGTGGAGGGGGAGGGTTTACGGAATGACTCAAATGAGTTTAGGGTTATTTATTTATTTTTGTACCAGAAATCAAACTCAGGACCTTGCACTTGCCAGACAGGTACTTGTGCCGCTGAGTTATATCCCCAGCCCCCAATTTTTTGTGCTTTTGACCCAGGGTGTCAACTATGTATTCCAGGCTGGCCTCAAACTCACTATGTTGCCCAGGCTGACCTTGAACTCACAGTGATCTTCCTGTCTCAGCCTCCCGAGTGTTAAGCTTGCAGGTCTGTGCTGCCATACCCTGCTGAACCCAGGGCTTTGTACATGATAAATTCATGTTCTGCCACTAAACCAAACCCTCAGCCTTTGTTTTATTCCATTGCATGTTTTAAAGCTGAGGTGAATCCCACAGCTCCCCGCATGACAGGCAGTTTCCGTGCCCAAGTAAGCTGCATCCCAGCCCTCCTGCATGTGTTTTTAAAATGGTTCTAAAAATAGGACTGGAGAGGTGGGGTGGGGGGAGGTGAGTGGGTTTGAGAAATATTTAAACCTGGGAACGAATGGGGTTTGGTGAGATTCAAGTGCGGCTCAGGGGTAGAGCGTTTGCCTAGTATTTGCTTCCAACCCCAGCACGGAGGAAGAGGAGGAGGGGGAGGAGGAAGAGGAGAAGGAGGAAGAGTAATTCTATAATGCTAGGCATGCTGGGGCACACCTGTAATTCCAGCACTGTGGAGGCTGAGGCAGGAGGATCATAAACT
Source organism: Dinomys branickii (assembly GCA_004027595.1). Classification (NCBI taxonomy): domain Eukaryota; kingdom Metazoa; phylum Chordata; class Mammalia; order Rodentia; family Dinomyidae; genus Dinomys; species Dinomys branickii. Next base: position 44,126 of record PVLD010004105.1, read on the forward strand.
GGAGCCCAGTCTAAGGAATTTAGTGACTTAGTAGGACCCTGTTTCAAATAAAAATTAAATAAGTAAAAAGAGTTGGGGATGTAGCTCACTGAAAAATCCCTGGGTTCAATCCCCAGCACCACCAAGAATAAAATAAAGTAAAATAAATAACACTGCTTCCGTGCATGGTGGCACATGACTGTAATCCTAGCACTTGGAAGGATGAGGCAGGAGGATTGTTGCGAGTTCAAGGCCAGCCTGGGCTACAAAGTGAGCTCAAGGCCAGCCTGGACAGCATAGCGAGACCCTGTCTCAAAAAGACAAAACAAAAAAAACCCAAACACCCACATATGCACAGCAAAGAAGAAGCAAACATTTACTCTCTCTGAGCATATTTCTCAGGCTCCTCCCACACATGTGGAAGGAGGCCCCACATGTTTGGGAACCCTGGGTTGGACCCACAGATCTCCATCTTTTTCTCAAACCCTAATGCGGAGTCTTCCTGTCCCGGGCTCCATCCCTGGCCCTAGGGCAGCAGCATGTGTGTGACAGCCCATGCCCCAGTGTGTGCAGGAAGCTGCTAGAGCAGTAAACGGGAGCGCACGTGCCCACTTCGCCGCTCTCTGACAACGTGACGCCTCACTGTGCTTGCTGGGCTTCAGGGTCTTCATCTTCAAATCAAAGAAACAGTAGCAACGTCCAGGGCTGATGCTGCGTGAGCTGAGGGGAGCACTCCCAGGGAGCAATTGCACATCTGCGGCCCGTATCACCGCAGTCTGTCGGCCAACCACGTGTTGCATCCAGATGAAAAGCAATTCCGTAAATCAAGACGGGGTGCTTGTCAGGCAAGTGAGAGGCCCTGGGCTCCAGCCCTAGCATGTAAGAAGGAAGGAAGGGAAGACGGAGAAAGGAAGGAAGAAGGAAAGGAGGGGCAGAGAGGGAGTGGGCGGAGGGAGCGCACCACACACAGTTGGTGGAGCTAACGGGAGCCTCAGAACAGGTAGAGGGGCTGCGCTCTGGGTGAGCGACTTCCTGCCCTCCAGGAAGCCCTTTGGCCCGGCACGATGCGTCACCCTCGTCAGAGCTCACTTCCTCCCTGTTCTGCAAGCCGGGGCTGCCTGCTCCCCAAGCCCGAGCCCGGCCTGTTCCCCGTGCAGCCTGCACCCAGGTGGGAGCAGTGCGGCCCTCCTGTCCCCTCCGAGCTCCCCCGGCCAAGCCGGGGCAGGCGCCTTCTTTCCATTCCTTCGCATGCACTCAGCCCATTCAGCATCAGCTTCTTGTTCCACATCTCTTCATTTTAATAGTCCATCCTTTTATGGAAATAATGGCTGCTATTGTTCCTTCTCTCCCTTAGAGGGCTGAGAGCACAGTCATCAGGGAGTGAGGTTCAAGTCACCTTAGCATGCCCATGTTATCCGGAATGACCGTGGGCCTCTGTCTCTGTCTCTGTTTCTCTTTTGGGGGTGCTGGGAACAGAAGCCAGGGCCAGAAGCCAGACTCCGTCTTTGGTTGCTAGTTCTGTCTGATTCTGTCTTAGCACCGACTTCCCTTGGAGATCTGAGGATCTGGATCTGCACGCCTGCCTCTTCCCTCCGAATCTTCCCGCTGTACCCGCTTCCCTCTCTAGCGCTTTCTGGTCTCCTCCATCCAGCACCTCAGGCTCCCAGGCTGACACTCAGGGCCCTGGTGGTGGCTGGGCTCCCGCCTGAGCGGCTCCCACCCAACCTCAGTTTCTCCAGCCGCAGAGAGGAGGTGGGAGCCCGGGCGCCGCGTGGCTAGAGAGACAGCCCGGGTCTTGGTGTCTCACCTCCCAGGGGACGCAGCGGTGTAGGCCACACATTCAAGCCACTGTCCCTTGCAGATTCCTCAGCCATGTCACTCCTCCCGAGGGGGGAGGCACACGTGTCTGCACGCGTGGGGACAAAACGCATGTGAGCAAGAAGCCTCATTCTGGTGGGCGTGTCTTGCCTGTGCCCTGGCCATGCCTGTGACTACCTGGGAATCCAAGGCCTGGTTTTCCCTTTGCTGCCTCCCTGCCAGATCCCTCTGGTCTGTATCGCGTGTGCACATGTTTCATGTCCGCTCCGCAGAGCTCCTCACTACACTTTCCAGTGTGAGTGTGTTTCTTCTCTCTTTTCATCTCTCATTTGCCATTTCTTATATTTGCAGCGGCGGAAACCTGCAAAGCACCACGCAGGGCACCTTCTGGGCTGGAGTGCAGGTCTATGGTTCTGGGGTCGCAGACTCAGCACCCTACTTGACCAGAAGCTGCCTCCAGCCATGGCACAAGGTGCTCCATGGGATTATAACTCTTTCCATGGTGGTGCCACCTTTGGTCCAAAGCCAGAAGTGAAGTGGTACAGCTAGGATTGAACCTCAGTCAACAGATAACAAAGCTGCTGTCAGAAACTCTTTGGAATATGTCCCTACCCCTGGTCCTTGCACAAAAGACCTCAAATAGGTACCCAGTTAGTGTTTGTTGAGTGACTTAAGCTTACACAGTGTCAGCCAGCTTCCTGTTGCTATAACAAAATACCAGAGATAAACAACTGAAAAGGAAGAAAGGCCAGGCGTGGTGGTACACACTTGTAATCCTAGAACTCAGGAGGCTGAGGCAGGAGGATTGTCATAAATTCAAGACCTGCTTGGGCTATATAGTGAATTCAAGGCCAGCCTGGACTATATAGCAAGATGTTGTCTTGCTCAGAAATAAAAAAAGTAAAAAGGAAGAAAGGTTTTCTTCAGCTCTTGGTTTCACAGGGTTTGGTCCATGGTTACTTGGCACTGTTGCCATGGACACAGTACATCATGGAGGGAGTTCAGGGTGAAGGAAAGCTGTTCACCTCATGGCACCTAGGAAGCAGAGAGAGAGAGAGAGAGAGAGAGGAAGGGGTGGGGTTCCTGACATCCTCAGCAAGACCACGCCCTCTTCACCCACTTCCTGCTACCAGGCCCCACCTGCTATCATTCTACCTTCTTTAATAGAGCCACAGACCAGGGACCAAAGCTCTGGAGGATATTTAAGATCCATATTTTCATTACTGTCTTCAAGATCTGCCATTATCCGTCTTTGTAAAGCTGAGAGAGTGCAAGCTGAGAATGCCGAATTCTCCTTTTTTTGAGACAGGTTCTCACTATGTAGCCCAGGCTGGCCTCGAACTCCTGACGATCCTCCTTCCTCAGCCTCCCAAGTGCTGGGATTACAGGTGCGTGTCACCATGCCCAGCTTAAAAAAACTTTTTTAAAAATTAAAATAAAACAGTACTTTTCAAGGGCAGTGATATCATTTGAGCTTTAGTATAATCTTTGAATAACAAGGTGAAGTACAGAATCACCAACTTTTATCTTCTCTCTCTTTTTTTTTTTGTCATTTTGGAGACAGGGTCTCGCTATGCAGTTCAGGCTGGCCTGCGAGCTCACTTTGTAGCCCAGGCTGGCCTCAAACTTACAACAATCCTCTTGCTTCCGCCTCCCAAATGCTGAGATTACAGGCATGCACCACCATGTCCAGCCAACTTTTATCTCTTACAGGTTCTTTGATTATAGGTGCCACGTTTGTAGGTGCCACGCTGTGTGGGCAAAGCCCAGGGACACTTGGCATCCTGGGGGATGAGCCACACCCTGCCACATACTGACAGAGCTTCTCACCCCTAAATCAGCCAACTATAAGGTCCGTTTCACTAGTAGGTGAACATAATCTGACCCTTTCAATAAAGATGACCTGGTAAATGTGTGACCAAACTTGACTTGAGGTCGAATCCAAGCCTTTTCATGGGTGAAGCACCACAAATCACACAGTTTTCTTTTTTTAAAGAGCTTTTACCCAGGCTTGGAGGCACATGCCTGTAATCCCAGCACTCAGGAGGCTGAGGCAGGATTGCCATGAATTGGAGATCAGCCTGGGATACATAGGAAGGCCCTGTCTCAAAAAAACCAAAAAATAAATACATAAAATAAAAAATAAAATAGAGTAAGATTTTAAAAATAAAACATTTTTTTGAAAAGCTTTTAAAACCCACAATCTTGAGTGTGGTGAGGAACTGTGCAACTCTGGCTGCTGAGCTCTCTGCAAAGCGCAGGCGCCTCACCCTCCTGGGGCTGTCTGCACTGCTTTCATAGCTTCCATTTAAAATAATATTCGCTGGTGCTTCCAGTGGAACCAGGCCTTTGTTCTCTTCCTGTTCCTCCTCCTGCAGTGCTGGCAGTGTGACGACAGTCCCCCTGGCTCTGGAGATGCTCAGTCCAGCCTGTGCCCCGCCCAGGTCCGACAGACACTCTAGGGCAGCCCTGCAGAAACCATCACCCAGCCCGTGGCTGCCACTGCAGCCCCACTTCCGGAGCCCTGAGAGAAAGCCTCTGTATCCAGCCCCTGCCACGAATAGTAATTCGGGTAACTTTAATTGTCCAAACAAGTCTGTGGCATCCCTACTACAAATTTCGGTTTCTATACAATGAAATTGAGGTGCCACGAGGTTAAGAAGTTAAAGGGCTCCAAGCCCTCCAAAGCCAGAGGGCTCCAAGGTGAAGACAGGAGCCCAAACCAGGCTGTGTCTCGTTTCACAGCCTCAGGACTGCCCACCCCACACACAAACACACGCGGCCATCTGATATAACATCAGGGTTTTTGTGAATGATTTTATGGTTTTCCTATCACCTTCGGACTTCTGGAGAGGCTGGAGGTGAGCTCAATAGTCAACTCGATGCTTAGCATGCATAAGGCTCTGGGTTTTGAGTCCTAGCACCAAATTTTTAAAAAAGGAAATATTTTCAGTGCAAGAAACAGTTTGGTCAGCTTTTGAAAAATTCATAGAATTGCCAGGTGTGGTGGTGCACGCCTGTATTCCCAGCACTCAGGAGGCTGAGGCGAGGATCACTGAGTTTGAGGCCAGCCTGTGTTACAGAGTTTAAAAACAGCCTGGATTAAACAGTGAAATCCTATCTCAGCACACACAGGCTCGTACTTTCGCATGTGCACATATGTGAAGTCACGCGGTTGATGAACCAGGCCTATGTTTCCTTGGAAAAAAATGGAGATAGTCTACTTCCTGAATGAACTTGAAGATAAAATTAATGTGGCAATGTGTTTCTTGAATTGTGAAGTTAGATTAGGACGAAAATCATATGCATTTTATCCTCTGCTACACTGAGACAACTTCTGAGCGCCTATGCTAATCTAGCTACCAGGCAGCGCATAGATAAAGGAGAACAGGGCTGGGGATATAGCTCAGTGAAATAAGCGCCTGCCTAGCAAGCGCAGGGTCCTGAGTTCGATCCCCAGTACCGCACAAAAAAAAAAAAAAAAAGGTCAAGGCTCCCGTGAGCAACACAAAAATGACAGCCTATATCAAGATAAAGGAGAACACCATGTGTTACTGTGGGGATGGGGTCCCCAACATGTTCCTAGGCTCTTGTGTGCAAGGAACGGAGAATCGGCTACGGTATTCAATGGTGAAGAAAAAGCAGCAAAGTTTGTCAGGGCAAAAGTGTGCTCAGAGTGAGCGGCTCGCACCTGTGAAAGGAAAGCAGGCACCGAGGGGCTGAGTGTAGGGTCTGCGCCTCCCACAAGCGTCTTCCGGAGCCTGAGGGACAACACACCCCACGGGGAGCTGAGTCATGCCAGCCCCGTCTGCTGCTCTCATGCTTTGCCAGTTTACTCTGTTGTGACTGGATGCGTGAGAAGCCCGTGAGCCTGGAACAAGCGCCAGCTGAAGTAAGGTCACTGTGGGTCAGGCCTGCGAATGTCCTGGTGTGGAATGTTGGAATTTTCCAGGCTCAGGGGTCTTTGCTTTCCTTATCTCTGGCTTTGGGTAGTAAGCCCTAGGACAAGAGCTGGGCTTAGCCTGGGGCACTGCCCAGGTTCGGGTGGGTGGCGTGGACTGGCCCCATCGCCCCCAATTGTACAATCTATGTGAAATCCCTAGTAGAAGGTGACAGGTTCCCTTTTATGAAAGTTGCTTCTGATTGAACTTCTTGTGCAGGTGGGCCAGCTCCACTCCTGGCAGGGCAGATAGGCAGGGACAGGGTCCCTGGTGTCTAGTGGCTCCCTGTGCGGGGTGGAAGACAAACACATGCAGACCCCTGCAGCCTGAGGAGGCCGCCGCTCGGAGCGGGAAGCAGTGTTTGGCCGGGCATCTGGGAAGAGCGCACAGAGGAGCTGGCCTCTGAGGTTGGCACTGAAGGCTGTGGAGAAGCCTGACGGGAGCCCAGCAACAGCACAGGCCGAGCTGTCCGGGGGAGATCTGCTAAGGGGCAGCCGTCTGCACAGCAGACCAGGAGAGGCTTTTGTGAGCAGAGAATGGCAAGGCTGACCCCAGGGGCAAGAGGTCGCCCGGGACAGCAGGGGGCTCGGACTGCAGGCTGGAAAGAGCCAAGGGTACGCAGTGTGGCTTTGTGACCTCTGCAGCTTCACCACAAGTCCCCTCTCCACCCCAGGTGAAAAGCAGAAAGCAGACAGTGCATACGAACGAACTTGGCTGTGTTCTGATAAAAACAAATGTGTTCACAAGCCAGGTGCAGTGGATGAGTCCTGAGGGCCACACTCTAAGGACCCCTGGATTAGAATAGGAAAGAAGGGAAGCAACTCTCCAGGGACCCCCCTGCAAGGTCTCATGAGTGGCAGAAATCATCAAAACGGGGCAGGGAAGCCCGACTTCCAACTCTCGGAGGCAGAAGGTGTCTTGAGACAGGAACCCGGGAGCGCCCCGACCAAGTGCACCGCGGTTCAGGGCCATTCAGTCTCTACCTAGGACCATCCTGCCAAGCCCAGAGCTGGTAGGCGTGGTCCCGTTCGCGTGAGCAGAGGCTTCGTGCCAGGCGTCTTTCAGAAACCGAGGGTGGGGTGCGCAGTGTCCTGGACCACAGCACCTGAAAGTCGATGTAGACCGGCTTGGGCGAATTGGTTGAGCCTGCAGCCCCGACAGCCCCTAACCCTTGAGGGCTGGGCAGGATCCCTGATTCGCCATGGGATTCCCCCAAGGCGGGGACGAGGTCGACTTGTAAGGATTTGCAGGCTTTCAAAAAGCCGTTTAAAAAACCCTGCCTGGTAAGGAAAGCTGTCAAGTTTCTTCGCCTTGGGCTAGGATTAAATCAACCCGGGTGGTAGCACAGGTCGGGGCAGGCCGATCCGAGACTCTGATTGGCCGCCGGTGACGCAACCGGAATTTCAGGAACGTGATTGGCGCAGCCGCAGACCCGGAAGGTGCGGCGGGGAAACGAGTGTGCTTGGGGCGTGGAGCCTACCCACTGCCCCGAGCCCACTTTTAGAGTCAGGTCCGTGGTTGAAGTAGAGAAGGTGACCTTCAAGACAGTGAAAACCACGCCCCCCGGTCCTCTGGGTGCTTTGGGGTTGCTGCCCCCCAAGTCCCAGGTGTTGCGTTTCGCCCATCCCCCAATGGGCTGGGTTCCGGACAAGCGAGGACTCGTCCCCAACGCCGCCCCGCCCAGCCGCCGCTGCCAGAGCCTGCCCAGCCTCAGCCTCTGCGGGCCCCTTTGCGAGATCTGGCCGCAGGGCGGAGCAAAAACAGCCGGGAGCCCGGAGCTGCCGGCACCTGGGCTCCAGGACCCGGTACTGCACGGAGTGGCCAGGCGCTGCCCGGTTGCCTGCAGACTAGCTGGGTCCCAGGGTCTGCTAAGCCCGGACATGACTGGGAGTCTGAGGCCCTCCCTCCTAATGGAACTCTGAGGTCTCAGGACCTGGACAGAGTGTTTGGTTGCTGAAGACGGGGACATTGTTACTGACAATACCTGTGCTTTAAAAAGCCTGCTCCCCAGGGCGGGGGAGGCGCCAATCTTGAGCATCATCCTGCCAAACAAAGTCATTATGATGTGGGCCCTAAAGAACAGGAAGCAGGTCTCTAGAGCTTGAGGAAGGTGGCACCCAGCGCCACCAAGCTAATACTCCCAACCTGAACCAGGGTCCTTTCAACTCCAGAGGCCCTCAGTATGATTTGTTAAACAAAACGTGAATCACAAACACTTTGGCAACTGTAGGTTCTGCTCCAGCACTTTTCTTGACCACAGCTGTGAAGTGCTGGCCTACTGGCTGACAAGAGCACTGCAGACACTTGGGCACTGGACCCCAGTAGCTCTGCAAATTGTTTCCTTGCTTGCGGCTGTGATTTTGTCCATTTACAACATTGTGCACGTTTAATTAAGCAGAAGTTTCTAGCCCAACCTAATCCTTCATTGTATTCTGAGCTAAACCAGGGCTCACAGGAGGACTTTGCAGACAGGTGGACACATGTTGGGGACAGCAGGGCTTCCTGGAGAAACAGCAGAGGCTTCTCTTCTCTGGGAACCAGAAGGGGCGCTGCGCCTTTTGCTCTGCACCTGCACAGTTGTCCACCAAACCAAACCGACACAGGCTGGCCATGCACCCTACTGACCAAAGCAGTCAGCGGTCATGGCCAGAGTGGCTGTTACAGAAGGCCTGGCTGGCACAAGGCTGGCCACTGGGGGCTCGGGTGTAGCTTAGTGGTAAAGTGATTGCCATAGCTCACACTAGGCCCTGAATTCAACTCCCAACACTGGAAAAAAAAAAGGCGTATGTGTCTTGGGTGTGATGGTGCATGCCTGTAAGCTCAGCTCTGGGGAGGCTGAGGCAGGAGGATCGAGGGGGCCAGCCTGGGCTACAGAGTTCAAGGCCAACCTTAACTACACAGTGGGATCCTGTTGTTACCTCGTGGTGGATCTGACAGACAGATTCCAAGCTTTTGTGTAGAGAAGCAGAGAATTGCAAGAGTACACCTGACGGTGACAGAAAGGCAGCCGCAGGTATGGAAGCTCACAGTGGAGCAGTGGGGTCGGGATGGCAGGAAAGGCACGCTGACTGCTGCACAAACAGCTCAGCCTTCCAGGCCCAAGAGGGGGTGAGACGGGGCCACGTGCTTCGGCCTGGGGTTCCAGGAAATGGTCCTGGGGGCCGAGTGATGTCCTCCACCTCCAGCATTCTACATATGCCACCATTTCACAAAACCCCAAGATGCGCCATGTGTGCCAGGCAGGAGAGGGGCATTGTCCAGGAAGCAGCCACACTGGAGCCTGCATCCGGGGCCCCCAGCGCTCCCAGCCCTCTGAGGTCCTTGTCCTTTGGAGGCGTTGACACAGTGACACAAAGCGCTGCTGCGGATAGCAGAGATGTACTCTCCTGCCCTGCAGGCTACAGTCTGGGAGTGCAGTGCTGGTAGGGTCTGCTCCAGGGAGGCCGGCTCCTCCCTGAGGGAACGGAGGGAACGCACACACTGTTGCCCCTTGTGAGGGGAGGGAGGCGGGGACCCGATGGGGTCTCTGGTGAAAATACTAAGCTGCCCTCTTAACCTGTCGCTGCCAGAGGCCCCTCCTTTCAATACTGGCCCTGTGGGGGTTAGGATTTGTGCACCCGAGTTTGGGCAGGGGAGGAGCCTTAGACATTCAGATGAACAAAGGTCCACATATGTTTCTTATCACTGTCACCCAACATAGTCACTGCCCACGAGCCCCAGTCACCACCTCTCTCTGTCACATTCCCAGCCAGTGATCCAGTGATTTCCAATATCCCTGTGAATGACTCATGCTTCAACTGTGTTTGTTTTGGGTGTTTTGAGACAGATTCCCTATGCAATCCAGGCTACCCTTAAACTCACAGCGATCCTCCTGCTTCAGCCTCCCAAGTATAAGAATCACAGGTGCGCGCCACTACGCATGGCAGTCACTATAACTTTAAAATACTGTATTGTACACTTGAAATGTGCTGAGTAGTGCCTGAGTAGTCTCTTCACACATGCACGCACGCACGTACACACACACACATAACCATGTGAGGTGATGGAGTTAGTTAATTTGATATTTGCATATCAAATCATATTAAATGCACATAAACCTATATTTAAAAGTGTGTAACTTTTATTAGTTAATCATATCTCCAGAAAGCCGGAATAAACAAGAAACCATTTAAATCTTTGCTTTGTATTTAGAGCTAATGTCGCTCTTAAAGACAGCGTGAATGTTTTCAAGGAGTTGAGGAGTGTACGTGAGGAGTGAGGAAGAGGTGTCAGATGAAAACCACAGCTTCACAGATCTGAACTCTGAGTACCAGGATAAGGGCTGTCCCCAAGGCAGTGACACAATGGAAACTTGAACTTCAGCCCAAGAGGCATAATGGAAGCTTGCCAAATGGAAATATTGACGACCTACCTGGCACAGCACTTGTGCGGAAAGGAGCCCAGTTTATGTCAAGTCACAGGCTTCAGTAGGACTTAAATCTTCGCTTTCTCCTCCCCTCTCTGGACTTCACACCCAGAGCTTGAGCCACTAAACCACGCAGCCCTCAATCACTGTGACTCAGCAGAAGGGACATAACTGGTGTGGTGATCCCTCTGCCTCAGCCTCCCGAGCACTGGAATCACAGGTGTCTACCTCTGCACCTGGCTCCTGGGAGGTAGGCATTACTATTTGCACTTTCCAAAAGAAGAAAGGCAACTTCTCAGAGGAAAATGATCTCCAGGGCTGCTCGGCTGGTGAGGAGTAGGGCTGCAGTGTGAACTCCGTCTGACTACACCCATAGGCCACAGCTTTCTCGGGATGCTTGGAGAGTTTGTCCCCAGCCTCAAGGGAAGCTGAGAGGGCACATGAGCTTCCTCTGGGCTCCCCTCAGTGTGGGGTCCCCTTGGGGTGTCCTGAGGGTGAGAAGGGGTGCTGGGAGTGTGGCCCAGTGGTGAGCGCTGGCCAAGTGCATGCACCGGGCCCTGGGTCCCCTCCTGAGCACTGTGGGGAGGAGCAGAGAAAGATGATCAAGGGGAAGGGGAGCTGGGAAGAGTGTGGCCGTGGGACGGTCTGTACATCTGCGTCCAGGGAAAGCAATGGTCTATTCTTAGTCACACTGCAGCTCAAGGGACTTGAGCACCCATAGCTCTGGGTTTCCTGGGGTCCCAGGAGTCACAGATAGTGAGAGCCAACCATATTTTTAAAAATATGTGTTTTACATTTATAAAAGAGTTAAACACTTAAAAATTCATATATATATAGTATATATATAATATATATGGGGTCTTTTGTTTGCTTTTTTTGGTTTCGTTTTGTTGAGACAGGTTCTCACTATGTAGTGCAGGCTGGCCTTGAACTCACTGTGATCCTCCTGCCTTGGCCTCACGAGTGCTGGGACTATAGGTGTGCGCCACAAAGCCCAGACTAATTCTTTTACTAGGAAAAAAATCTTATACTTTTAAAATCTTGAATAAAAATATTTGGAGCCCACACCTTTCATACCAGCACTTGGGAGGCTGACACAAGGATTGCCACAGATTCAAGACCAGCCTGGAATACACAGGGAGACCCTATCCCAAGACAAAAAGCCACTCCTCCCTTCAGGCACCCTCCCCACACCCACCCACAGCCTTCCTCCGCAGCTGGGCGGAGCTAAGGACGTTATACAGAACGTTACAGCACAGCCAACAAGAGAGAGGGACAGCAAAAGTTTCCTGCTTCATCTTTTTCCTCAGCCAATCTGTCAGCGCTTGCTGTGGGCTCCACACGACTCCCCAGGAGAAATGAAGCTGTTTCTTATTCGTCATCGAAAGAAATGAGGGAAATCGAGTTTCCTCCCACTTGGGTCTGAACAGGGGTACAGCAGCGGCCACGTATGGGGAGCCACGTGGGCCATCTTACATCTGCTAGTAGCACATTGAAACCACAACCACAATGACAACAACAGGAACCACGAAAAGGAACAAGTGAAGTCTGTATTAATATTAGTACTCACACAGACAGCCAGTTCAGCCTAAATAGTGCCACTGCGGCAATATATAATCAACATTTAAAAACTACTAGTGAGCTTTTCTTCTTCTTCTTCTTTTGCATAAAATGCTCACAACCCTGCATGGTATTTTATGCTTGCACCGTTTCACTACGTGGCCCAGTGTCCTAAGTGTCTGTGGCCACGGTGGCTCATGAAGTCTCTGAGACTTTCATAGAAAAGTGTAAGGGAAAGTGTGTAGCATACAGATGTTTAATATTTGAGTGTTTTCCTTCACTACCCAGGCTCACTCTGAGGTTTTACAGCTAAAAATGTCAGGAAGGCTTTTTTGATGCTAACACCATTCCCTCCAGAGATGGGTGAACATTTGGAAAGTTCGTCCCTCTGCCAAGACCACCACGGTGGAGGGATCCCAGCTGAGTCCCTCTGTGGGATGACCACCTGCTGAAGGAAGTGCCTGTCAAGTAACTGGTTGTTACTTTGGGGAAGACTGCTGCTGTGTTGCAGTTTGGGACCAGATTCAGAAAGGCGACCATGGTCAGCTTTCCATAACTGTAGCAAAATACCTGAGCCATGGAACTTAGAAGGAGGAAAGGTTTGACAACAGCTCAGAGAGAGGGGAAAGGGTGGAGTCCCAAATCCTATTTGAATATACTCTGGTTTGTCTTCAGATGCTATACATATTTCACCTTTTACCAAATCCTATTTGACACCATGGCACCCCCCCATGACCTCACTTCAGGCCACGCCTCCGGAAGGTTCCCCCACCCACAGGTTGGGACCAAGCCTCCCACAGTGGGTCTGTGGGGACATTCAGCACGTGTGGCATCCCCGCTGCAGAGCTGAAGATGTGGGTGCCTCTCTGGCCTGGCTCCGCTACTCCCCTAGAGCACAGCCTCCTGCAAGGAGCCCTCTTGGGCTCTGTTGCACAGGGCCAGGCACGTGGCAGCTGTTACTGGCCTTCCAGGGAGCAGCTGTGCCAGCAATGTGAGGCTTGTGGGTCGGCATTGTGCGAAGATGCCCAGGCCCGAGGGGCTCCTGCCAGATGGCAGACTGCCAACCCGAAGCAAGGGAGGGAAAGGGAGGTCCCCCGTATCGGCCATTGTCATGGCTTCTCCAATGTCTATAAAAGAATAGGTTTTATTTTTCTGTTTGTTTGTTTTTTATTTTAGACAGAGTCTTCCTGTGTATTGCTGGCTGGCCTAGAACTTGTGGGGACCCTCCTGCCTCACCTTCCCAAGTGCTGCTATTACAGGCGTGCGCCACCACGCCTGGCTACTTTTTTTTTCTTTTTTGGGGGGGAGGGGGTAATGATTTGAGACAGGGTCTCTCGATGTAGCCCAGGTTGGCCTTGAACTCCTAATGATCCGCCTGCCTCAGCCTCCCGAGTGCTGGGATTCTAGGTGTGTGCCACCACACCTGGCTCAGGTAATTTCTATGAAAAGATCTTGAGAAATTTAGCAATGAGAGGAAGCTCTGGTCTGAGACCCTAAACCCATATCTTTTTTTTTGAGGAGGGGCGGGTACCAGAAATTGAACTCAGGACCTTGCACTTGCCAGGCAGGTGGGCTTGTGCCACTGAGCTATATCCCTGCCCTCAAATCTTAAACTAAGCCAACAACAATAAAACTTCCCACTCTGCTCCCCGCCAGCTCCTCGCTTCACTGGTCTCCACACCCTTTCTGACTCTGTCTTCCTTTTCTCCCCACTGACCATTCTTCGAAGACCATGTCAAATGCTGCCTTCCCCGCAAAATTCTGATTTTTAATAGCTCTATTAGCATCTAATTTACATGCCGTAAAACTCACCCATTTACAGCATGCACTTTAGTGGTGTTTAGTGTGTTCACAGAGTTGCACAACCACTACAGTCAGTTTTAGAACATTTTGATTAACCCCAAAATAGAACCCCATCACTCAGCCCTCACTCCGACGCCCCCATTCCTGGCTCCAGATGAACGCTGCTGCACTTCCTGTCGGCACAGGGCTCTATCTGGCCGCCTTCAGCCAGCTGTGTGTGGCTTCTGCTCCTCTGCACGTGGTTTCCACAGCTGGTGCTGGGTGCAGCATGCAGCAGGACCACGCTCTTTTACACTCTGGGTGTCTGCCGGTTCATTTGTTCATGTGTCCTTTCAACTCGGCTATTTCCACTTAGCTCTCTGGCTGACAGCCCTGTGCACGCTGTGTGCAGGTTTCTGTGTGGGCCTGGCTTTGGGGCCGCCAGGTAACTGGGCTGTGCGAGGTTTAACCTCATGAGGAGCTAGCAGGAGGTTTCCCAGAGCACATTCTTCACTTTACATCCCCTCGGGCAGGGCAGGGGCTCCCAGTTTCCCCACATCTTTACCAACGTTTTTGTTTTGGTTTGGTTTTTAGAGACAGGATCTCACTACATAGTTTCAGCTAGCCATGAACTTACTATGTGGCCAGGCTGGCCTCGAACTTGTGGTGATTCTCCTGCCTCAGTCTCCTGAATGCTGAGATTACAGGCATGCGCCACCACGCCCGATTTAAGCAGCATTTGCTGAAAAGGCCGCTCTTTCCTGGCATTGGTGCTTTAGAGCCCTTGTCAACAATCCATAAATCCTTCCATTGCATGAAACCGTGTCTGATCCCCCCGACAAGGTCAGGCTTCACCGAGTGATCAGCCAGGTTGTGTCCCAGAAACAAGTGGCTCCAAAATCAGAGCTGATGTCAAGGAACGCTGTTTCCCACGCACGCTGGCTACGCTCTCTGCGGTTCTGCCTCATTGAGAGCCCCTGCAGGGACGGCCACTCCTCCCAGACACTGCCAGTCTTGTGGCGAGGAAAACGAGGCTCCGTAAATCTGGACTTTAAAGTCTGTGCTCGGAAGAGACACATCACTCCCATCCTGCCCTCACTGGCCAAAGCAGAGCCCAAGGCTGAAGGCGGTGTCCGGAAGGGCAATTACTCCTCACCCACCACGAGGGGGCTGGCTGTGTGTGTGTGGGAGGCCTGTCCTGCCATCCATGCCCGTGACTGGACCCTTCTCCTGGTCTCAGCTGGCCTCCCGATGGCCCTTCCCATCTCTTCTATCTCACGTCCTGTGCCCGTGGCACTCTCCCTTCGCACTGGACACCGTCCTGAGAAGCCCTCTCCTGCTCTGGGGCGTTTCTGAGCCCCACCTCCCTCTTACCACAAACCCTCACTCTGCATCTCCAGCTCGGCCTGAGGGCGGCTGTGGACTGACCTCCCAGCTGTGCGCAGACCCGAGTCTTGCTGCCTCCGTGATGCCTCGAATGCACTGCTCCTCCTGAGTCCCAGTGTGGACCCAGTGAGCCCTTGACCACTGTCCTGCCCTTTAGAGCCCAGATCCCCACACCCCGCAACAGCCAGGCTCACCTGTGGAAAATGCAGTGTGTGTCACCTCCAGCCAGAGGCCCTTATGGGCTGTCATGCAACTCCCCGAGGTTCAGTGCACCCTCCTGACCTGGCCCAGCACCGTCAAGCCTGACTTCCGCAGTGCCCATGGACACTTTCCTGTCCTGAACTCCCTTTGGTGCCCCGGATGCTCAGACTCATCTCTCAGGCTTTGTGAATATCCATGTCACTAAGCCTGCATCCTCTCCTCCCGCTTGTTCTGAAGGCCACAGGCTGGGTCACCTGCTCCTTCCCTTTGGACCAAGAGAATGCTAATGATTAAAGGACACCTAGGGGAAGAGAGGAGGCTCTGGAACTGGATGGCCCAGTTTTGAATCCACCTGCGACACTGCACACGGTCTTGCCCGTGTCTCTGTTGCCTCATGCGTACAGCAGATAAGAAGAGTCTTATTGCACCAGGCCGAGGAGAGGGGTGAATGAATAAACACACAGAAGGAGCCTCGAACGGGGCCCAGCACTCTGTAATGGCCCAACCAGTATGTGCCACGGCTCTGCTGCAGCTCACAGCACCCTGTAATTAAGCATTTACAGGGAAATGACTCCGCAGCTCACCCACCCTGCTGCTCTCTGCACTGTAAAATCTGTGGAGTTGGGCCAACTCTCCAGGGCTGCAGTGCCTGGCACACAACAGGCACTTGCACAATCTGCTGCACATGTGACTAACTTGGCGGATGAAGGAATTTGATCCTTTCTTGTCTTGCATCACCGCGAGTGAGGGTGGATTCTGTCCTCCTGCCCTCACCCTTTAAGTGAACTGAGCCTGGCCCACAGGAACCAGCCCACGGTCCCTGCATCTTCTCCCCGCAGAGTGGACCGGAAGTGGCTGACTCTGCCCTTGCCTGCTGTCCCACTGGCCATATCTTGGACCCACTCTAAGTAACTCACTGCAGCTCACCGTAGAAGGCTGGCAAACAGAGTGAGCTGAGCGCACGGGTGCATGTCAGAGGTGGCCGTGGCATTTAGGGGGATGGACTGTGGTTTCTGGGAAGAACCCCAAGTCTGCTGATTTGGTTCTTTCCAGCCTGGTTCTGTCACAGCCCACCCCACGCTGAGTGGGAGAAGGGGGCATTTGCAGTACTGGGAGCCATGCTTGTGGCTGTGAGTCCTGCATCCTCCCCCAGAGCAGCTCATGCCAGGAAGGCACTTTCTATGGCCTCAATGAGTCTCAGCATAGTGAAGATGGAAAGGCCACCGGGCACTGTTAGAGCCATAGCCAGCGATGGCAAGTCACAGGGCGGCCAGGGATCAGCCTGGAGAGACCTGTCCACCTCTCAGGGCAGGGCCCAGTGGCACAGGGTGGCAGGAAAGGGCTTCCGAGTCAGACAGAACTGGAATCACGGTCCAGCTATGAGGTGAAGGCCTGCTCTGAAGTCCTGTTTCTTTGGTTGTTAAAAACAAAAAACAGGGCAAGTTAAAGGTACTTGCACAGATGCCTCCCTGTAAAACAGGCTCACTGTCCCTGCTTCGAGGCTGGAGTTGTGGGTAGGGGTTTCTGTGGCCAGAGGAACCCATCATTTTCCTAGGAGAGTGTCAGGTGGTCACCTGCCTGTACGCCAGCAGGTCTGGTAAGGTTTCCTGGATGCTTCTTGAGGCTCCTAGGGGGCATTTTGGTGGCTAAGGTGGTGGCCAGCTCTAGAGGCCCAGAGGGCTCAGGTGAGTGAAGGCCTGGAAGACTCAACCTCACACAGCATCGCACAGGAATCAAGCTGGGGCTCAGCCAGCGCTGCAACCCAGGACCTGGCGTGGAGACCCCCCGCAACAACTACGTAGCTGTATAAAACACTTTCTTTTTGTGATACTGGGGACTGAACTCAAGGTTTTGCACCTTTAAGGCAAGTGCTGCCCCCCCTTTTTATTTTTGAGACATAGTCCTCCTAAGTCCCCAAGCTGCTCTCAAATTTGCAATCCTCCTGCCTCGGCTTCCCAAGTACAGGTGTGCACCACCACTGGCTAACGGATTATTTGTGCAGGACAGGGAATGAAAGATGGATCATTCTAGGAGAGGGAATAGCTCCAGCAGGAACAGCTTGCATTTCCTGAGCACCTACTGTGTGCTTAGCTATGGTACATAGCACAGTAGTCAGGAGCACTGAGATAGAAACACCATTTGGAGGCGTGGGTTTGACCCTGGTTCCACGACTTGGCTGGCTGTGGGATGCAGGGTGACTCACTCTGCCTCTGAAGTTCATTCCTCACCAGTCAACTTAGAGCACTACAAGTACCTGCCTCACAGGATTAGGACAAATGAGTTCACAGGAGAAATTCTTTTGAGATAGGGTCTCACTGTGTGGTCCAGGCTGGCGTGGAACTCATTGTGTAGCCCAGGCTGGCCTCGAACTCCCAGTGATCTTCCTGCCTCAGCCTCCCAAGTGCAGGGATTACAGGCATGTGCCACCATCTCTCACTCAGAAATGCTGTTCTGAATCAAATTTGGACTCCTCCTCTGTGAATGTGGACGCATGTCCAGCAGGAAGCAGTACTGAGGAGGCGCAGCTCCAGACAGTACTCAGGACAGCTCTTCAGTGACGGGGCCTGGGGCCACTCTAACAGGTGCAAAGAAGGGTGGGCAGAGGACAACAGGGCCAGAGAAAGTGGAATGGAAGAAGCAAGCTACAAGCATCCACTCTGATGTCATGACTAGTGTTACTGGGTTTTTTCAGTCTTTTCTTTGTTTTGAGACAGAGTCTCATTATGTAGTTCAGGCTGGCCTTAAACTCAGTGATCCTCCTGCCTCAGCCTCCTGAGTGCTCGGATTAGAGCCACCATGCTAGTAAAAAATTTGTATTTTTTATTCATACATGTTTGCAGTAACGATTGCATTCATCATGGAGAGAGGATCCATACATGATACATCTTTATTTCATCGGCTCCCTCCTGCCTCCATCTCTTGGCCACCTTCCCACTTGCAAAAGCCCTACCTTCCTATTTCCTGTTATCTATCTTTTATTTTGCTCTTCAATTATATTTTGGCTTTTTTGCCTAAGAAAAACCACATGATGCAGAAGCTTGAGTGTGCGATTTATTTCACCTAACATGGTCTCAGGGCGCATCACCAGTGACTCAAGTTTGCCTTCTTCATGGCAGAGCAGTGCTCCACCATGTGTGAACACCACATGTTCTTCATCCGTTCATCTGCTGCTGGGCATACGGGCTGCCTCCAAGATTTAGGCTTTATCAGCTGTGCTGCCGTCCACATGGCTTGCGCAGACCACTGTGATATAAGGTCTGCCTCTTTGGGGGAGATACCTGGAGGGGAATGAATACCTGGGCCAAAAGGGGTTTCTAGAGCCGGTGTTCTGGGGACTGTCCACATTGCTCTCCACGGCGGCTGTGCTCGTGTACACTCCCAGCCCTGCAGGAGGGCTCCTTCCGCCCGAAGCCTCACCAGCACTTGTAATTATTCGATTTCTTGATGGCGGCCGTTCTTTCTGGAGTAAGGCAGAGTCTCAGTGCTGTTTGCATTTGCATTTCTCCAATGGCCAGCAACGCTGAAGCTTTTCATGTATTCATCAGCCATCTGTACGTCTATCATTTCAGTTGCCCGTATTCTGGGTTTACATTTGAAGGTCTAATTTTCTGAGTTTTTATGTATTCTAGATATTAGTCATCCGCCATGACCAGTTCTTTAGAAAGGAGGAGAGCAGAGCTGTACATAGTGCTGTATGGCTGCAATCCCAGTGCCTGAGAGGCTGAGGCAGGAGGATGGCTGTGAGTTCAAGGCCTGCCTGAACTGTATTAGTGAGACCTTGTTTCCAGAAACTAAAAAAAAAAGCTTGCCTCCTGCCTTGCCTGCACAGGCATGGATGTCTGAAGCCCCTTCCTTCCCGCACTTTCTTCAAGGAGCTGGATGGCCACAGATTGTAGGTTGTTTCTAGGTTATGCAACAGTCAGCTGGGACTGTCACAAAAGGGGACTTGGTGGTACCCCTCATGGGGGACGTGATGGACGACCTCGCTCATGCTTGCTCTTCTGCAGCAGGGCTGCTGTCTTCTGTGTGAAGTTCATTCATGTCGTGGTAGGGGGAAGCTGCCGGTGCTGCCAAGTGGGGAGTGGGTGGAGGCGGTGCCTCCGTGGCATCTCTGGCCGGGACGGGGAAGGTGCCAGTATGTCGCATATGCGCCTCCCCTAGACTTCTGGACGTCAGGCGATGCTCATTTCCTTCTCCCTCAGGCTTGGGGTGCTGTGAGAGCCCAGCCAGGGTTCCCTGGGGTGGTTCCTTGGGTGTCTCTCCAGCTAGCCACTCTGAGTTTCCCCTAGGGTGACAGGGATAATGTGGTAGCCATGGCAGGGGACCTTCTGGCTCCAAGTAGACCCTCTCAACATGGCAGCCGGGCTCCCACAGCACCCCAGAGCCAGGTGACGCGGTACCATCTTCCCAGCTATAGAATCACATGGCACTTTTGCTGCTGCTTTCCTTGGTCAGAAGCAAGTCACCAACCAGCTCACGTCACGGAAGGAGAACTGGAATCCGCCGACTGAGGGGAGGCGGGCCCAAGGCAAGTACCACAGAGAGCGTGTGCAGCTGCTCAGCGGCAGGCAAGCGCCTGCCAGTCCCCTCCAGCACGGCCACCTCTCCATCCAGCCGCCTCCGACAGCTCCGCAACCAGTTCTCACATCGGGCTCCTACTCTTCGATGTAGCTGAGCTGGCTTCGAATTCCCGACCAGGGCCTGGTGCATGGGGTCACCCCAGCCGGGCGGGCTCGGCAACTAAGAGCAGAGACGCGGTGCGGACATGCTAAGGGCTGACGGCTGTGCCGGTGCTTTGTGTATAGTCACATTTGCTTCCAACCCTGCAGCCGATGTGGCTGTGCTTCCGTTATGGACACAGAAACCGCGGCTCTGAAGGGGTAAACAGGTCGCCCAAAGACTTGTTTGGGGACGACGCAGGGCTGGGATCAGACTCAGGTACGTGCTCCTTGGGTCTTCTGGACCCGGTCCTCGAGTTCCACTTGCTCTGCGGCAGACTCGCCTTTCCTGTGCGCCTGTCCCAGCTACGCTACTCAGCCGAGTTAGGGTCCCAGGCAGGCACCTCTGTACAGGCTCTGGCTGCGTGCAGAGCCAGAAAGTGAAGCTGATGCTCCGGAGCTACTTGTATCTTCTCGGGATACTAAAGCTCTATGAGCTACAGAGGACAGAAAAGGTAACACAAGGCAAGAAAAGCTCACCTATTGGGTCTTGATTGGGTGTGGAGAGCTCTACTTGGTCCTGTTAGCCGCAGGTAATCAATTTAACTGTTTGAGGAAGAAAGTAATAGAAGAATCATCACAGGAAAGAATGACAACCACCACATGAACACAGTGTATCGCTTGACCAGCTTTAGCAGGAGACCAGCATCACCTAAGGAATTTGTAACATTATCTCCATTTCACAGATAGCCAAACTACTCCTAGAGACTGCACGGCTGATCTGCGTGCTGGGGCCCTGGTTTGCGCACATCTCTCGCTGACCCCCACCCCTAGAGACTGCACGGCTGATCTGCGTGCTGGGGCCCTGGTTTGCGCACATCTCTCGCTGACCCCCACCCCTAGAGACTGCACGGCTGATCTGCGTGCTGGGGCCCTGGTTTGTGCACATCTCTCGCTCACCGCAACCCCCCCCGGGACTTCTCGCTGCCTGGGGCATCTGCCTACTCCCTTCCACACAGGTCAGTGGTTTGGCTGCTGAACTTAAATTCTCCCACATCTGACAGTAAAGGGAGTTGTGCAAAGGACGCGGGGAAGGGCCTGCTATCTCAGCATGGGGAATGCCTGCGCACGCTGTGCAAGGTGTGTAGTCGGCCGGGGAGTGACGGTTTTGCTGCTGCAGCCATACACTTCCTTTCCAGCCCCTCTGTGCAGTGGCAGATTTACTGCTGCTGTAAGAGAGAGGCTCTGGGTGGTAGAAGAACAGTAAGAAGTACGTGGAGAGATGGGGCACACAGGTACAGGGACCCTAAGGGCCTGCACTATAGCACTGAGCCACGGAGACACGGCTGGGGGAAGACAACCTGAGGTTTGACCAGACAGATGGATGCAGTGCACCAGGGGGCCATGGGTGCTCCTAACCCTGCCCGGGTTTCCACCTGGGTGTCTGCCATAGCCTGCAGCCTGGAGCTGAGCAGCCTGGTGCCACACTAGGGCCGTTTCCTGACACAGGGATGGGTGTGCCAGTCAGAGTCCATGCAAGTGCTTTTCTAGGAGCTTCTGGAGAGAATCCTCCCTGTGCCTCCCATGTGTGCCCCAGAAGCTGTTGCTGGTGCTCTCCAGACTTAGCAGCAGCCGCAGTGGCACCCACGCTACCAGGGTGGGAAGGCTGCAAGGAGCAGTGAGTGCATGAGCCAGGCTGCTCGAGGCGCTGTGCCCAGACCCGCCCGGCTGTTCTGGGAGAGCGTGCACACCACCACGAGAACCAGCAGAAACACACAGGCACATTCCAGAAAAACTACCTTGAGACACTTGTGGCCCTCACTGGCAACAGGCAGGGCCCAAGGCCTGCAGAGGCGGGAGCCCCTCGGCTCTGTACCACAGGGCTCTTTCCTGAGGAGTGCCGCCCTCTACATCCTGCCCCCGCCCTGAAGTGTCATGTGCACAGCACTGAAGAAAACGCAGCTCCGCGTGGTGTGCACACCTGTAAAGTCGGGGCTGAGGCAGGAGGACTGTTGTGATAATTCAAGGTCAACCTGGGCTACACAGTAAGCTCAAGGCCAGCCTGGACTACCTAGTAAGACCCTGTCTCAAAAGAGATAAAAAACAAACAATAAAATCAAATCAAATCAAGTTATTATACAGACCATGGTCTCTTCAAATTCAAGCAATGGGTCAAAGTAACAAGCACTGCTCTGTCAAAAAAGATCAAACACTTTATTTGTCTATCCGTAGTATATATATGTGAGCCAAATCAGGTTTTCCTCAGCCATCCTGTCCACATTTTGCGCAGTTTCTGTGAACTATAAATCACTGATCTCTTCAGGCCTAAAAGAGAAAAGAAAAGAGGTGAGGGCTTGGTGGGCACGGGGTGGGCATGCAGCTGAGTCAGTGACGTTTCCATCAGAAGTCTGTCTTTAGGGTGCAGTGACGGGCTGGCTGGGGGTCACTCAGACTGGCATGGGGACAGGTGCTGACAGGATGTGTGGGGATGTGACATGGCTGCCGAGGCTGCCTGAGCTCCTGGGATAAGCGATCTTTGAGTCACAAGCCCATTGGCAGCCTTGTCCTGCTCATACAAGCACAGAGGTGGGACAGCCTCTCTGGTGGGCGCCTGTCCTGGCCACTGGTGCTCACTGCCCTTGCCACTGTGCCACCAGGAATGCTGTTCCCTGCCTCCTGCTCGGCCGCCTGGTGATGCCATTAGGGTGGGTCCCTGGAGGCCCAGCCCAGTACCTGCCACCTCATCTCTGTCCTGCTGCCTGGACTGTGAGTCCCCGAGGAAGGGACCCAGCTCTGCTCCTCTGAATCCTTGTCACCTAGGACAGCACCCAGCAGCAGAGCAAATGCAGACATCTGCATGGGAGGAGCCCCTTTCCAACACGTGGTCCTGGCACCCCTGCCCATCACAAGCTCGGGGTGGAGCCAGGGAGAGGTTCTGGGGGCTCAGGAAAGCTGTGGAACAGGTGGGAGAGAGGAGACGGTACAATGCACCCCGCTCCCGGCAATGCGGAAGACAGCACGCTCAGCGCATGGCCAAGCAGCCTGGCATCTGAGGCCCTGAGCCGTACACAGGACTCTGTGCTGGAGCTGGAAGGAGCACACTGACACAGACAGCCCACTGCAGAAATCTCTTGGTCAGTGGCCCTATCAACGGAAGCAGCCTCCTCATTTCCCCCCTGGAGCCACCCTGTGAGTGCGGAGACTGAGAACTGACACATAAGGTGCTATTTATTTATTTTTTGAGAAAGGTCTTGCTATGCAGTTCAGGCTGACTTTGAACTCACTCTGTAGCCCAGGCTGGTCTCGAACTCATGGTGACCCTCTTGCCTCAGCCCCAAGTGCTGGGAGGTGTGCGCCACCACGGCCAGCCATAAAATTACACCTGGAGCCCAACCACAACTGAGTCCTGCAGTGCAGGGTTCAACCTGGCCAGATGCCAAACTTCAGTGACACTGAGTCCCAGGCTCCAGGAAGGGCCATCAGTCAAGGTCAATCCACAGTGCAGGCCAGCATCCCCACGGAGCCCACTCCTTGACACAACAGCTCCCGGGGTCCCTGAGCGGCGATGTGGCACTGGCGTGGGCACCCAGACCCAAGGTTCAGGCCCCACTGCCCGCACGCCTGTGACAGTGCACCTTCCCTTCCCTGGAGCCAGCTCCCTAACCCGTGAGCTATTCCAGGCTCTCTACCAAGGGCTCTACCGCCAGGCCAGGCCAGTGGGTGACTCCCAGATCACAGGAAGCTGCTGTCCACGGGCGCACCAGGGTGCAGGGCAGAGCCTACAGAGCTCCCAGGTTTGCATGGTGCTAAGAGGCAGCAGAGCACAAGGGTCCTTCCTGCCTTGCTGGTCTAATTTTAACAAAGGCAGATGGCTCCGACTTGGTGAATTTGAAGTAGGCAAACATTTTCTAAAAAGAACACAGAAACTAGGAACCATGAAGAATAAAATGGACGAACACGGAATTCTGTGAAATGAAGAACTCTGTGAAATGCACATCGTCTCTTCACCAAAGGTACTACTGAAAGACACTGCAGCCGCAGAGGGCCGGGTTTTGCTTTACATGTTCCTGAGGAAGGGCTTGTGGTGGGGCAGGGCAGGGCTCGGCACAGGGTTGGTGTACACAGGGCTGGAGTTCCCTCCCCAGCGAGAGAGAAACAACAAACATAAACGATGCAGTAGAAAAATTAGCCAAAAGCAAACCAGACACTTCTCCAAAGAGGACATCCAAATAAACATGTGAAAAACAGTTTCCTTAGTTATCAAGAAATTAAGATTAAAAGCTCAAGATGAGGCCAGCACTCAGCCACCCAAAGCCCCGAGATACAAAGGCCACAGGGCACTTAGTCCAGCAGCGACGTCCCAGGTCATTCGCTCCACACCCAGGACTCCTACCCCAGGGCCTCCTGCTGAAACGCACACACACCTGCGATAGGTACAGAAACAGCAGCGCTACCTGCAGGCAGAGTGGCCCAGGTGCTCACACAGACCCTGTGTGAGGACAGCCGGGCCAGTGGTGCTGATCCTGCCACCACTGTGGCCCTTGTCAGGAGACCCAGAGAGCACAGACTGAGAGGAAGCGGGAAAACAGGCAGGCGGGACTTGGGGCAGAAGCTGGGCTTGCGTTCACCGGGTGGGTGGCGGGGCGCTGGCGTGGATACAGGGGGCCTCTGCCCTCAGGCCCCACATTAAGCTTGCTCTTCCTTTCTGGAGAAAAGGATGGTCTTTTATGAACTGTACACTCCCTGGAACCCCTATCGGCCACCTGTGAGTGAAGACAGCCTGAGGAGAGAGAAGTTCCCCTCTGGCTCTGCCTCCTCAGCACGGCCACCATCGCCGCCACCAGCACCACCACCTTCCCCCACTGCATCCCCACACTGTCAGGCACAGCCATGGCTGGGCGGCGAGATGTCCCTGCTCGAAAGATGTCCAGGCTTCAGAGAAAGACCTGAGGGCCCCAAACACTCTTCTCTTAGGTTCCAGCAGAGTCAGACATCCTACACTGAAAAGCTCTCCTGGGGCAGAGGTACAGCTTCCTCTAAGAACTTCCTGGCTTAGTGATAAGTACAGCACCAGAAAAATCTTTCATATTATTAAACAGGAAGGTAGAGAAACAAGCACTTTAGCCGTAAGAATTTAGAAGCAGAGGATGACGGGGACCTATTCTACCAGGCCTCAGGACAGGGCAGGCAGGCTCAGCTGAGGCAGGCTAGAGCCTTTCCAGCACAAGATGAGACCTGTCTGGGTGATTCAGCTGAGTCCTTTGAAGTCACACAGTAAACAGGTGTCTTCCCCAAGTTAATTCTGATTGGCCATAAAAGTGAGGTAGGGAAAATCGAAGATTTCAAAATCTGGACTCTTCATCCCCCACCATTCCCACGCCAGGGCCCTGGGGGTTAGGCCTGGCCCCTCCCTGCCAATCTGGCTGGGACCCTCCTCCACAGCCCAGGCGGGGCAAGTCCCTATGGTCTGTCTGCACTCCCCCTGTACCTCCACACCCGGCCACCGATGCGCCACTTCGTGTCTGTCCCCTCAGCAGCACATGCCTCTCTCCAGTGGGATCAGGGACTTCTTAAAAGCTCAGGAAGTGACAGTGTGCTGGGCTGGCCTTTTGTGATTGCTTCAAAGGTGACACATGCCATCTACTGCCACCTTGAATGACAAGGTGGGTGTCAGGTGGTGGCTCTGGCGGCCCCAAGTGTGGGCTTTGGCACTCGATCTGCTATCAGACGAGGCCCACCAGATGCTCCTAATAGCTCAGCCTAAGAAATGTCCACATTATTTCCCAAGGGAGCTCCCAGGACAAAGCGGAGCAGCACAGCGTGTGACTCTGGAAGTGTCTCTGCAGTCTCACTTGAATGCAGGTGCCTCCAGCGGCCAGCAGATTTCAAGGGGACTAATACAGACACAGTCAGGCCTCATGAGGACTCCCCGAGCATCTTCCAGCACCATTTACCAGGATGCAGACCGGGGACAGGTGCCTGGCTAACGCCCAGTTATGCCTGGACAGGTGCCTGGTTTCCACCTTTGCTGGGAGCAGAGTGAGGTTTACAGCAAGGCTTGTGCATGTTCAGAACACACATGCAGGTCCTGGGTGGCACACGCTGGAGGCCGAGGGGAAGACAGACTCTTCCTTTCCGCCTGCTATGTGTAGGGAGTTGCGCTGGGAGGAGGGTGATGGCTACAGAGGAACAAAATAAAACCAAGCCAGGTGTGGTGGTGCACGCCTGTCATCCCAGCATCGGGAGGCTGAGCCGGGGGTTTGCCATGAGTTTGAGTCCAGCCTGGGCCACGTAGTGAGTCCCAAGGCTGCCTGAGTTGCAGAGAGAGACCCTATCTCAAGGAACAGAACAAAATGAAACCAAGTGTTCCCTGGAGTTCTCACCTGGGACAGACCAGCTGGCTAAACACCTGAGGAACTCGAAGACTTCGGGGGAGAGCGGCACCATGGAGGTGAGGCAGAACCAGGCTATGGCCACAGAGATGGGGCAGGAGGGCAGCCACCTAGGCTCCCTTACTCCAGGTGGAGACCAGGTGAGGCGCAAGCAGCAGGAGGGTATGAAAGGGAGGCCGGGACGCCTCTGATGCCAAAGGAGAAGGCACCATCACTGAGCCAGGTGCATCTGGATGTCTGAAGATGTAATTCTCGCACTAGAGGGGCAGGGTAATTATTCCTGTGAAATTAGAACCCAGGCCAGCGAGGGAACCTGCCCGGCAGCTCCCAGCGGTTAAGCTCCCGTGCTGGCACTCGTCTCTGGCCTGGCACGACGCTTGTCAGCCTGCACCCAGCCACGATCCCCGAAACAGAACAGCCAGGGCACCCGCAGCCGCAAGGCGGGTCTTGCTTTCACCGCGCAGGTATCACGGCGCAGGGCGGCGGGGGCTGGGTCCAGGCTGCAGGTGCTGCGGCCCACTGCCCTCTGCTGGCAACGGGAGGGTGGCGTGGGGAGAGGGCAAAGTTCATTCCACTAGAGGTGCTGAGCCAGCAGGATGATGACATAGGGCTTTCAAGCCTTTTACTAGAGAAAAGGCCAAGCTTTTAAGAAACATAGAATCGTACAATGCATTCCCTCTGAACAGTCAGCTTCCATAGCCCATGAGCTCACAGAAGATCTTGTGGTATCCAAGCCTCACCCATTTCTTTCCACCAGGTTTTATCAGAAGCAAATCCCATTGGATCATTTTATCTGTCCGAGTTATCATATCATTTCCTATCTTTGCAAGAAAAAAGTTTTTAAAGAAAATCCCTGTAAGTATACCATCATCACAACTGAAAATTGAAACCCTAATAATTCTATACAGCACGGGAAGCCAGAAATGAAGAAAACTTCATTCCAGCAGGGTGGTGGTGGGAAGTGGCAAGTGCGCTGAACGGTCCGCCTGGACTCCCAGCCCACAGAGGGGCTGCGAGCAGCAGGCCAGGGCCCCAGCAGGAGCAGAGGGAAGGACCGTGGGAACGGGAAGTGTGGGCGTGTATGAGTGGAGGACAGAGCTGCACCGCAACAGGTTTGCCCTAAGTGCGGCTCGATCTCTGCTGAGTCTTTTCAAAGATCCAGGAGGGTGAGCGACAGACACTGTGCCTTGGTGGCCAGGTACCCAGGTGGCTGTGCTAGGAGTCATCCCAAGGTGCAACTGCACCAGCTCCGGACCACCGTGAGCCCGAGGGCGCAGGTTTGGGCTGAACAATTGGGCCGTTTCGGGCCGCACCTGGGCCTTTTCTTCCCCACATCACCATCTTCTAGTAGCCGGCCCGACTCCTTCCAGATTTGGAGCCTGCAGAAGGCAGGCTGTGCCGGGCTCCCTCTGCACCGGAGGAGCCAGTGCACTAGAGGTGCTCAGCAGGTGGCCCTCAGGGAAGACTGAGCCAAAGAGCCAGGCAGTAGGCTGGGTGCGGAGGGCGCGAGGAGACTGTGAACAGCCAGGGCTGCAGTGACGGCAGTGTGGCTCTGTGCGCACATGCTCACATGCACACAGCGAGAGGGATGGGAAAACAAAGAAAAGGGGAACAGAAGAGCTGAAAGTATAACCATGACACCAGGGGCTGGGGCTGTAGCTCGGTGGCAGAGTGCCACCCTAGCACGGATGAGGCCTGGGTTCCATCTCCAGCATGGCACGGATGGTGGCAGGGAATTAAAAATAATCAACAGAAACATTTGGAAACTAAAGGTGAGAAAAACTTCCCAGAGAATAGCAAAAAACCAAAGAGATAACAAATAGGAGGCAGCAGAAAGAACAGCCAAGGACTTCCAGCAAGAAAACAGAGAAAATAGACGGGATGAGATTAAAGAGCTAATAAAGGAAACCAGGTGTTGTGGCCCACACCTGTGATCCCAGTACTTGGGAGGCTGAGGCAGGAGGAGTCCCGCAAGTGTGAGGCTGGCTTGAGCTACAAAGTGAGACTGTATCTCAAAAAAGAAAAAAAAAAAACCAAACATAGAGTAAAATTCTCTTATACAGTATTTTTATATGCTGAATTTTCAAACTGAAAGAGCAAGCCGGCCGTGGTGGTGCATGCCTGTAATCCCAGCACTCAGGAGGCTGCGGCAGGAAGATTTCAAGGCCAGCCTGGACTACATGGTGAGTTCAAGTCCAGTCTGGACTAGCAAGACCCTATCTCAAAAAAAACCAAAAAACAAAAAACAGAGCTTGTCCAGTAAAACATAAAAACAGACAAGGTACACCACTGAGATGGCAGAGCTTTTGGGGGAAATGAAGAATGAACAAATCTCTAGAAAGAAAACACGAAGGATTAAGACTCAGAATGGCTTTGGACTTTGACAGCAGGGCTGAAAGTAACAGCACAACTGCAGCAAAGATTTCGGAATTCACAGAAAAATGATCTGTCAGCACGAGGACCAATTTTGTGTGAGAGCAGAAAAAGGAGACTTTCAGACATACAGGTCTTCAAATTTGCATCTGAGGTGTGCACTGTCTCAGGGAATTACTGGGTGGCGTGCTTCCCCAAATGACACTTGCGCCAACCAAGCAACAGAAGCCCAGCACGGTGCACACGGCTGGAACCCAGCCACTTTGGAGCGCTGGGGTGGAGGACTGCGAGCTGGGGCCGAGCCCGCCAGGAATGTGGCAGGACCCTGTCTCAAAGTAAAATACGAAGACAAAGAGCTGGAGATGCAGCTCAGTGTTTGCCCTGCCTGTGCAGACCCTGGGTCAATCCCTAGCACTGCTTAAACAAACAGTAAAAGACACAGGGTACGGGAAGCAGGGTCCCCCAGGGAGAGGGGAAGACAGTGTGCACTACAGGGAGGGAGAAGTAGACCACCTGGCCTGGAACGATGTTAGAACTCTGAATGCGTACTGTGCCGAAGCTCTAAGACCAGGAAGACAGACTTGGCAGGCGGGCAGGTGGTGAGGGAGGCATGGGAGTGGATTCGAATCCCACAGCGAGCGCCAACAGATGCGGCCGGGCTGGAAAGCAGAGGGGTTTGGAGAAACGGCACAGCAAACACTAGTGAAGCACCAGGGCTGCACGCAGCTGTCCCGGGGTGTGTGTGTGGAGGGGAGACAGTGTACTGCCTTCACTGCCATGTGCATGCGATACGTGATGCTGTTAAATCAGAATACGCGGGGACGCCCCCATAGCAGGAGCTCTCTGAATGCCCCTCACATGACCTCGAGTGCCAGGCTCCCTGATGACACTGCCACGACAGCTATCTGCAGATCACTGCAACACCCCACGGTATGGCCACGAATGGCACCGGCCATGTGTGACTGCCCACATCTGATGCATGGGCGGCTCTTACCAGCAGTGAAGATGCCCTTGGCGCTCTGTCTTATACTAGAAGGTCGCACGATCGCTGACAGCCCTGTGGGGAGAACCAAAAGGGACCGTGAGACCAAGCTGATGGCAGCCGCAGGAACTGAGACCATGGATGAGAGTCTCTCCAGTCACCCAACGGGGCTGGCAGCAGAGGAGCTCGGGCCCGGCCACGGAGGCATAATGAGCACCCGGCCAAGGCCAGGACATTGGGGGACTGCTGCATGAGCACAGGAATGTGATGGCCTGGGCCACTGCCCTCACCTAAGGGGGTTGGTGGCCTACGAAGGCCATTTTAATAATTTAAAGCTGCTCCTGCTTCTCAATCCCTATATGAGAAAAGAAAAACCAAATGTTCTGATCTAAGAGAAAGACGTTCACTCAGAAAACACATGGAGAGGACATGTCTGGGGAGCAATAGAACAGCCCCTTTAAGAAGCCTCTTGAGCCAGGTGTGGTGGTGCATGCCTGTAATCTCAGCACTCGGGAGGCTGAAGCAGGAGGACTTACCATGAGTTTGAGGCCAGCCTGAGCTACAAAGTGAGTTCAAGGCCAGCCTGAACTGCATAGTGAGACACTGTTTCAAAAAGACCAAAAAGAAGCTCCCTAAGATAGCAGGGCTTGGGCGTGGTGGCACACACCTGTCATCCCAGCACTCAGGAGGCTGGGGCAGGAGGGTCACCTAAGTTTGAAACTAGCCTGAACTACATAGCAAGACTTTATCTCAAAACAAGCAAACACACAAACCAACCCAGCAGTGACCATAGGCTGCTAGGGTCATGTCTGGACACACATGGCACGTGAAGTGCCCCCTTCTTCAGAGCAGGTCTACTGCGGCCCAGGCATGTGCTTGGAGAGTGGGAGTGTGCTAGAGGCTGATGGTCACTGCAGGCCCGTGGCTAGTACCCTGGGCAGCTCATAGGTGGTCACTGGATGCCAACAGGGGGGTGACCAAGCCATTCTCAACTTCCCAATGACTTCTTTACTGACTGACCTCGCGAGGGGCTGTCCCACCTCACGGGGAAGCAGGGCCCCGCAGCTAGGCCTGGGCTTTGTTCGGTGAAGGTGAAGGAGTCCCTGGGGCCACTGCTGGGGACAGGGCCAGAGCACAGGGACCCAATGACCAGTGTCTGAGATGCTCCAGTGGGAGGTGGCTGGTGACAGCTGTGCTCCCTGAGGTCACATGGCATTGGTAATGCCAGAGTGTCCTTCCTGCTGAGATGGCCCCAGTGAGCAGACACAGCTTCAAAGAGACTCCTAGAAGTTACAAGTCCGGAACCAAAGGAAGCCCTGTTTCTCCCTCTGATGGTGATTTAGGACCCGAAACCTGAAAAAAAGAATTATTTCCACCATCTGACTTTAAAGGCTGTTTGTTTTTTTTTTTTGTTTTTGGAGGCACACTCTCACTATGTAGCCCAGGCTGGACTTGAACTCACAGTGATCCTCCTGCCTCAGCCTCCCAAGTGCTGGGATTAGACATATGTATCACCACACCCAGTGACCATTTTACTTTAAACAAGTGAAAAGTGCAATCTTGAAAGCCCCAAATTGTTAATGCTATTCTTCATCCCAGAGGCTGTTTCCCTCTTGATCTTGTTAGCCAGGAAAGAACAAACAGTGGTCTCAGTGGCAACCTGAGGCTGCTTCCACCGCCTTCCAGCCATACCTAGGCGCACAACGTCACCGCAGTCCGGGTCGTGGGCAACCTGCAGCAGAGTCTCCTCCACATCCCTGTTCTTCCCAGGGGGGTCCATGATGCGATTTATTTGTTGCTGTAAGGTTTTGGGCAGCGTCATGAGCTGAGTGAACTGTCCTTCCGGGCTTTTATCTATCTGAGGGAAAAACCCACAGGCGATGTTCATGGCAGTGCTTTAAATTTTATAAACATTCAGGCACCTAGCTCCTATTTAAACCACACAGCCGGGTCTCATGTTATGTGGGACTCTTGGGCAGACAAATGTGATAAATAGGTGTTTTCTCCTGGTGAAAAATAAAGTAGAACAAAATCACACATACACACACTCAGGTGCCACAACCACGCCAGGAGCCTCCACTTTGGGTAACCAGGTGTCTTACTCACTTTCAGACCCCTGGCGTGAAGCAGGCACTCGGAAAGTTGGGACTGAGGAACTGGGTCAATACAACCTGGCTGCCACTGCTCGCTCAGCAGGAACAAGTTATGCAAGCCATTCTATTGCCAGGGCATTTGAAACACCTCAAACTGCTAAAAGATACAGAAATACAGTATCTGTCAAGCCGCAAATTTGATTTTACCTGGAAACCACTGAGGCAAAAGTCAGCAGCAGAGCTGAGGCAGGCTGCCTTCCTTCATACAAATCCTAAAAAAAATTCATGCTGAGTGTGGTGGTGTGTGCCTGTAATCCCAGCACTCAGGAGGTTGAGGAAGGAGGATTGCCACAAGTTCAAGGCCAGCCTGAGTTACAAAAGTGAGTTCAAGGTCTGACTGAACCATATAGTGAGAATCCTTGTCTCAAAAAGAAAAAAAATCTTCCTTAAGAAAAATCTACACAGAAACATTGCCTGCCTGCCTGCCAAATGCAGACCCAGCATACCTGACAGCTTACTACAGTACTCTCTGGGTAAATATCTGTCTTGTATTCCTTTTTTTTTGGAAACAGGGTCTCTCCATGTAGCTCAGGATGGCCTTGAACTCACTATATAGCTTAGGCTGACCTCAAACTCAGCAATTTTCCTGCCTCAGCCTCCCAAATGTGGGATTACAGGCATGTGCCACCAAGCCTGCACTGTTGTGTATTCTTTTAACAAGTATTTCGGTTTTAAATGCAAATAAGAGCCGTAAGAAACCTGGGCATGGTGGCACACACCTATAATCTCAGCACTTATGAGGCTGAGGCAGAAGGATTACCACGAGTTTGAGGCCAGCGTGGCCTACATAGTTCAAGGCCAGCCTGAACTACTAGGGAGAACCTGTCTCAAAAAAAAAATAAAAATAAAAAAAATTAGACAAATGAACATACGAAAATTCGTATCCAGACTTTCCAGATATGACCAACTTTCTTATAATTAGAACTAATTCATTCTGTCCCTTTCTAAATTCAACAAATATTTATTATGCATGTATACATCAATGCCTGAGCTTTCCAGCTTTGCCTGTAAATCTATGCAAAGAAGAAAATGCCATTACTTAGTGCCTCTAATAAAGGTAGAGAGGTGTTTTTAATATTTATCACTAAATGGTTCTAAATTCACAGGCTCCCACTTCTACTTAGCTTTGGCTCTATAGAGAAGAAAAGCAATTTCTGGCCATTTCTGTAAAATATCCTAGAAATGACAGAGATTCTTGTTTGGGGGCCACGTGTTGCAGTGGCAAACAGACTTACATTTAAGTTACACCTTGAGCTTCTTCACAGGGGGATGGGGATGTTCTAGGATTGGATGGGGTGGTGGCTGCAAAACTCTGAATATACCAGAGACCAGCACATTCTACTTTAGGTGAATAATAATACACTGACAAAGCTCATGCTTTATTTATTTTTGTTTTTTGGAGATAGGGTCTTGCTAGGTAATCTGGATGGGCCTTGAACTCATGGTGAGGAGCCTCCCACCTTGGCCTAAGTGGTGGGAAGACAACCATGCACCACTGTGTCTGGCTGTTAAAGCTACTATTTTTAAGAAGCAAATAGGGTTCTGTGGTATGGATGCTGCCGCCTGCCACTCAGATCTGCACTTCAGGACCAAGGTCTTCATTCTGCCAGCTCCCGGGCAGAGTCCCTCACAGAAACGCCCTCAGCTGGCAGCTGGAAAGGGCAGGGGCACCGTGGCCTGGCCTCTACCTGAGCTCGGACAACTCTGTGGGGTCCCTGCTCCACAGTGCCACCCCAATCAGATGCAGCCCTTGTTGCAAATCTGCTCAACCCTGAACTTCTGGAACTGGTACCAGGAGCAGAAGCACACACTGAGACGGCACTGCCCAGCCGCCATGGTGTGGAGGAGCAAGCGGCAGCTCTAACGCTGCCATCTGCAGACCTAGAGCATGGTGGGGCATGGTGGCTCATTTTATCACCTGCACGAGGTCGAGGCCAGTCTGGATGCTGAGGCAACGGTGGTAAGATGCAGTGGACATTTGCATCACCCTCCATATGCGGGCAGGGCTCAGCCAAACTGATGGGGACAGAGAGACTGAGGTCCCCTGCAGGAGGGGCAATCCTGCCCAAGTGCTGTCAGGAGTTCCACCTCAACACAGCCACGAAGCTCTGGCTCTCCAGCCCGCCCACCTGCCTGCGTACTTAGAACTTTCAATTAGGACTCCTGTGACTGCAGGAGCCAACTCCTTACAACAAATCTGTCTCTTTTCCTCCCTCCGCGCAGACCCTCCTCCTCCAGCCACCTCTGTTCCTCTGGACAACTTCGATGCAAGGGTTGATGGACACCACCACATCACAGTAGCCTACAGAGCATAACACTAATTTTGTCATAAGGGTGCAGAAATATGGGTCTATCCAACCCATGCTTATTCTTTAGAATATTTCTATTGATGAATTATCAATTTTATCATATTAAGCAAAAGTATTTAAAATAAAAAAATAAAGTACTGAATTTTTAACAGTGTTTATAAAAAAGCATCAAAATTTTCAACACTGATTTTTGGTGTACAAAGTCTAAAAAAGACCAACACAAATTCTTATATGAACTAGAGTGAAAATACCAATAGCACTTTAGCAAAAAATACAGTGGACCCTTGATTTACAAACTCAATTTGTTCTTGAGGGCTGGTTGTAACTCAAATTGGTTGTAAGTCAAGACTATTTTTCCCATAAGAAATAATGGAAATATCCATAATGCATTATGAATCTCCCAAAGCACTTCTTAGCTAACTGTTCCATAATAACAAAAGGGTTGTATAATGTGCACAATTTACCAGAAACACCAATGACTTTCCAAGTGTACTCACCAAAAAGTTATAGAATGTGCCTAGTTTACCAGGAACAGCAATTTCATACTGCACTCACCATTCAAGTTGACACCTTTGGCTTGCAGGAAGGGAAGATGAAGTGGAAGGTGGGTATTGTTTGGGAGGAGAGGCCCCTTCCATAAGAACATCAGGAATCTGGCTCTCTGGTGCTCCTTCTCTGCTGGGGAGTCTGCAGCCCACTAGGATCTGCTTCTGGCTCACTAGGTCTCAATTTTTCAGTGCTAAACACTGGCTAAGGTTGTCTATGTCTGTCTTTTCTTTAACACCATTCTTTTCAATTGTGACCACTTTCTTTACCTTCCCTTCTTTCCTTAGCTTCTTTCTTAGCTTTTTTGGGGGCCATTTTGATAGTAGTAATCATAGCAATTACATAAAGCACTGACCAGAATCACATCCTCAGACACATGCATCTAGGCTCAGATTGAGGCTTACATACACTTACATACACTTTTGTGGCATTGTGAGTCTTTGTTTACAACTTCCCAAGTGGCCAGCATTTGGGTCGTTAACTCAAGACCTTGCTGGTAACCCTGGATTCTGGTCATAACCCAAGTTGTTCACAAGGCCCGCTGTAACTTAAGGGCCCACTGCAATCTTACTTTAATCATCACATCTAAGGCAGTCTGCACCCATGTAACAGCATGTTCTATACACATATATTGCTTATACTGACAGCATTTGTGTTTTGCTTTACTGGCCTTTTTGTATGACATACTTGATATCTCAGTGGTTTGGTGTTTTTCCAAGAGGTTCTTACATATTATGCAGTATTTAGTTAACAGGAACATAAAATATTAATGAAGTAGTAAACTCTTAATAGGTATTGTGCATTTAGAATAGATATAACATTTTACATCAGTGTGTACCTGCCCACAAAACCTAAAAGATAACATCAGAAATAAATTCCTATATGAATTGCAATGAAAATACCAACAGACTCTACAACAAAATAACCTTTGCTTCAACTATCACCCAAGGCAGACTTCACACATCATAACTGCAGGTTCCAGGCACATGTCCTGCTTACACTAACAGCATGTGTGATTAGCTTTCCTTTCCTATGTGGCAGTCTTGTCTCCTCTCTTCTCTCCCTATTCTGTAAGGAGCTTCCTATTACATTGAACAATATGCATATAGCAGGGAAATAAGATATCTATAAGACAAAATATGAAATATGCAATGAGTGCTTAGAATAGACATCAGCATTTTCACCTCAGTTGTTTGTTTACAAAACCTAAAAGGTAACATCAGAAATAAAAACCTCTGTGAACTGCAGTGTAAACACAGAAGTAATAGGAATAAGCTTTGCTTCAACTGTCATACCCAAGGCAATCTTCACACACGACAACCAAATGTTCCATACACAGGTATTGCTTACACTGATAGCACATAGCTTTTGCTTTCTTGTCCTTTCTTGTAGGGCACACTTGACATCTTTTTGTTCTCCTGTTGTCATAGTAGGTCTTTGTCATGCTGTGTCTGCCTGTTCACCTATCAGCTCACCAATGTGTTCTGCAATGTTTTGCATCGTTCCCTGGGCAGAAACATTTCGTTTTTCCTCTGCTGTAAATGACCTCTTATGAGTTCCAGTCCTAATCCTCTAAGAAAATTTTTTCACAGTATTTTGCACTTGTTATTTTCTTCATAAACTATGAAACTATTTATGCCGCATACGTTTAGAATCGAGTAAAATACAATCACCGGCCAATGCTTTGTGTTTCAAGTGACATCACAGTTGCTGCATAACTCCTCACATCAACACCTACTTCACCTTTGGTTTTGTTGTAGAAAGTTTCCACCTCAGGCTTCCATTTTGTCGAGGTTTCCCTATTGACATTTCCTCTGTGGTGCAATGTTGACAGCAGCAGTATCAGTTTGTTTTTCTTTGCCATTTATGAGGCCAATGTTACACCTTTCTGAAATCTGAAGATTACATTATACAATTGGACAGAATCAGCATTGCCATTTAATGTTGAAAATTGTAACAGATGAAATGCTACAGGAGATTATGAAAGGGGATGGGGACATAGTTCAGTGGCATAAGTGCCTGCCTGGCAAGCACAAGGTCCTGAGTTTGATCTCTGGTATCACACACACTCACAAAAAAGATGTTATGAAAGACACAAAGGCTGAGACACAATGAGATACAAATAAAACGTTCTCTGTGCACCAATATCCATATTCAAACCTATATTTATTATGATCCCACACTGGCTGAACATAAAGCATTTATAGGTCTGTGGTACTTAGCAGGGATTTCTCATGGTAATCACAGGCATGAAAAAGACTTATGGAAGAGCACTGGATCAAAATATGTACCAAACTGGGCTACTTTTATCAGAAAAATCGAAGAAACCTTTCTTTAAAAATGATGTTATTTGTGCATTTTAGATATACTTAATGATCACATTCATCATAGTTTGTACTTGTACATACGATATTTTCCCCATTCCTCTACCCTCTTTTCAACCCCTCCTCCCTTCCCCATTTATAAAAGCTTTGTTTCCATTCCTTCTTTTCTCATTTTTTTTTACTTTTCCCTTCTTTCCTTTCCCCCTTTCCCTCTCTTATTCCCCTCCCCATTTGAACACTCTCTTCCTATTTCACAATGCCTATTATACATTTTAGTCCTTATTTACCCTTTCTGTTTCTCAAACCAGAGAAATAACATGGTAGTTACACATGTATCTGATTTATTTTACTTTAGAGTATGGTCTTAAGCCAGGTGTGGTGGTGCACACTTGTAATTTTAGCACTTGGGAGGCTGAGGCAGGACTGCCATGACTTTGAGGCCAGCCTGAGCCAGACAGTGAGTTCAAGGCCAGCCTGAACTACCCAATGAGACTGTATCTCAATGAAAAGGATATGGGATCAAGGTGCATCCATTTACCTAGGAATGTCTCAGCCTATCCTTCCTTATGGCAGAGTAGTACTTGATTGTATAAAAAACCATGTATCTTCTTTATCCATTCACCAGTTAATGAGTATTTGGGCTGTTTTCAGGATTTGATATTACAAACTGTGCTGGTATATGGGTGTGCATATATGATTGTGGTATGATGCTTTCAATTTTAGGAAGAAGATACCAAAAAGGGGAAGAGCTGGGTCAAATGGGACCTCTAGTCTAGTCCTAGTTTTTTTAAGGAATCTCCACACAGATTTCCACAGTGGTTGCACCACTCTACAGTCTCACCAATAGGGAAGAAGGGTTCCTTTTTCCTCATAGCCCCGCAAGCATTGGTTATTGGTTGATTTCTTGATAATAGCCATTCTTTCTGGGATGAGATGGAATCTCATCATTTTTGAAACTTGTATCTCTTAAATGACCAGTGATGTTGAACATTTTTTCATATATTTATTTGCTGTATATATTTCTTCATCTGAGAAGTGTATATTCATCTCAGATGCCCATTTTTGGATTGGGTCTTCAAAGTTGGGGGTCTGATTTTTTTGAATTCTTTTATGTTCTTGTTAGTAATCCTTTGTCCGAGGAACAGATGGCAAACATTTTTTCCCACACTGTGGGTTGTCTCTTCCCTTTGTTGGTGGTTTCTGTTGCTGTGCAAAAAGCCTTTTGTGTGTGTGTGTGTGTGTGTGTGTGTGTGTGTGTGTGTGTGTTTGAGACAGGGTCTCACTATGCAGTTCAGGCTGGCCTTGAGCTCATTTTGTAGCCCCAGGCTAGTTTTGAACTTGCAATGATCCTCCTGCCTCATCCTCCTGAGTGTTGGGATTACAAGTGTGCACCACCATGCCTGGTCTTGTGCAAAAGCTTTTTAAGAAGATGACATCCCAGTTGTGATAGTTCCTCTGAGATTGGGGTTGTGTTCATAAAGTTTTTGCCTGTACCAGTGTCTTTAAGAGTTCTACTTATTCTCTTACAGCAGATTTAATGTTTCTGTTTTAATATTTAGATCTATGATCCATTTCAACTTTAGTGTAGTTTAATTTTAATCTTTGGCGTGTGCAAAGTCAGTTTGTCCAGCACCATTTAATACAGAGGCCATCTTTCTCATTATGTATATCTAAAATGTGACAATAAAATCTGATTTAAAAAAGAGACTTTCTTCTAGTGAATGTGTTTGACACCATCATCAAAGATAAGGCAGGTCTGCAGTTATTTCTGCATCTTCTACTCTGTCCCATTGATTACTGGGTCTGTCCATTGATCACACGGTCTGTTTTTTTTTTTTTTTCATGATTTTTTTTTTGTCACAGTAGCTGTGAGGTATAATTTCAAGTCTGAGATTGTGATGCCCCATCTTTCCTTTGTTGCCCAGAACTGCCCTTGCTATTCTACACCTTTTCTGGATCCAAATGAATTTTAGGATTATTTTCTCTAACTCTGTGAGATATGTTGTTGGAATTTTGATTGGAATTACACTAAATCTGTACAAAAATTTTGGAAGTATGGCCATTTTCACTGTATTGGTTCCTTCTACCCAAGAACAGGGGGTACCTTTCAATTTTCTAATATCTTCTTAAATTCTCTTTTTTTAGAGTACTGTAGTTTCAATGAGAAGATATTTTGCTTCCTTGATTAGATTCATTCCTAGATATTTCATTTCTTTGGATGCTATCATGAAAGGTGTTGTTTCCCTAATTTCTCTCTCAGTGAGTTTGTAGTTCATGTATAGGAAGGATATTGATTTTTGAGCACTGACTTTGTATCCAGCTATGCTACTGAATTTGCTTATTGAATCTATAAGTCTTTTGGTGGAGTTTTTGGGGTCTTCTATGTAGAGTATC
The DNA here is from genome assembly GCA_004027595.1 of Dinomys branickii. Lineage (NCBI taxonomy): Eukaryota > Metazoa > Chordata > Mammalia > Rodentia > Dinomyidae > Dinomys > Dinomys branickii. The sequence goes on from PVLD010004105.1 coordinate 83,329, forward strand.
ATGTCATCTGCAAGTAATAATTTAACTTCTTCCTTTCCTGTCTTATTCCTTTTATTTCTTTCTCTTGTCTAATTGCTCTGGCTAAAGTTTCTACAACTATATGGAAGAAGATGGTGACAGTGAACAACCTTACCTCGTTCCTGATTTTAGAGTGAAAGCTTTCAGCTTTTAACTGTTTAGTATGATGTTGGCTATTGGCTTGTTATACATTGCCTTTATCAGATTGAGATAGATTATCTATTCCAATTCTCTGTGGGGTTTTTATCATGAATGGGTGCTGGACTTTGTCAAAGATTTTCTCTGCATCTATGGAGATAATCATACAGTTTTGGTCCTTGGCTCTTTTAATATGGTGTATTACACTTATTGACATATATGTTCAACCATTCCTACAGTCCTGGGATGAATTCCACTTGGTCAGGGTGTATAATCTTCTTGATGATTTGTTGCATTCTGTTTGCCAGTATCTTACTGAAGATTTTTGCATCTATGTTCATTAGTGAGATTGGCCTTTAGTTCTCTTTTTTAGTTGGATCCTTTGGTGTCAGGGTAATTCTTCTTCCAGGAATGAATTTGAGAGATTATTTCCCTTTTAATTTCAGAATTAATAGTATTAGGTTTTCTCTAAATTTCTTGTAGAATTCAGCAGTGAATCCATCAGGACCTGGACTTTTCTTTGTTGGTAGGTTTTTAACTACACTTCAATTTCATTGATTGATACTGGTTTATTTAGGCTTTTTATGTCCTGATTCAACTTTGGTAATTCAACTGTTCCTAGGAATCTGTTCATTTCTTCTGCATTTTCCATCTTATTAGAATATAAGTTCTTGAAATAGGTACAGATGATCTTCTGGATTTCTGCAGGGTCTGTTGTGATTTCACTCTTTTCATTCCTAATTGCATGGATTTGAGTCCTTTTTCTTTTTATTTTTATAAAGTTGGTTAAAGGTCTGTCAATTTTATTTAATCTTTCAAAGAACCAACTCTTCATTTCATTGATTCTTTGTACTGTTTTCTTAGTCTCCACTGCAGGAATTTCTGCTCTGATCTTTATAATTTCCTCACTCATATGAGCTGTGGGCTTCATCTGCTCTCTAAGGTTAAACATTAAGTTGTTTATTTGAGCTTATTGTTTTCCTGGTATGAGTATTCATTGCTATAAATTTCCCTGCTTTCATTGTGCCCCGTAAGTTCTGTTAGGCGGTATTGTCATTATAATTGTAGAAGCTCTCCAATTTCTTCTTTATCTGTGACCCACTGGTTGTTCAGGAGGGTGTTATTTAATTTCCGTGAGTTTATGAAGTTCTTGTCATTTCTTTTGCCATTGACTTCCAATTTTATAACACTATGGTCTGATAACATGCATGGGATAATTCCAATTCCTTTGAATGACCTTAAGCATGTTCTCTGAGCTACTATGTGGTCTATTTTGGAGACTATCCATGTACAGCTGAGAAGAATGTGTACTTCGATGTTATGGGGCGGAACACTCTGTAGACATCTACTAAGTCCATTTGTTCAAAAGTTTTGTTTAGTTCTAATATTTCCTTGTTGATTTTTTGTCTAGTTGATCTGTCTATTTGTGATAGTGGGGTACTGAGATTTCCCAATACAATAGTATTAGTGCTTAGATGATGTTTTCATGTCCATTAATATTTGTTCTATATAGTTGAGTGCATTGGTATTTGTTACATATATATTTATGATTGTTATCTCTTCTTCTTGTATTGTTCCCTTTATAAAAAGGTAGTGACCTTGTCTGTCTCTCTTAATTAGTCTTGGCTTGAAATTGACTTTGTCAGGCTGGGGATATAGCTCAGTGGCATAAGCGCCTCTCTGGCAAGTGCAAGGTCCATAGTTCCATTTCTGGTACCAAAAATAAATAGCCTATTTTCTACTGACTTCTATTGCTTTACTGAAAGGAACAGTTAATGATTAATTATTTGATCAATCTTGCAAGTCTCTATTTGTTCTCCGGAGAAATTGCTTTGAAAATATCAATACGTAATACAACTGTTGTTAATTTCCTACTACTTTGTCTGTAACTCTGTATTACTTGTATTGTTCTTATGCTATTTTGTATTTTCTGTTAATATGTTTTCCTTCTTTTATTTTTAAAATAAATTTTAAAGAAAGAAAAAAAGAAATTGACTTTGTCTGCAAATAAAATAGCTATCCCTGCTTTTCTCAGGGTTCCTGTCACATAGAGTACTGTTTTTCACCCTTTGACTTTCAGTCTATGAATTCCTTTTTTAATTAAATATGTATGCAGCGTCTTGTTGGATCTTGCTTCTTCATCCATTCCATCAATCTGTTTCCTTTGCTTGGTGAATTGAGACCACTAGCATTGATGGTCATAAATGATATGTACTGACTTATCCTTGTCATGTTATTTTCCTACCTTTTTTTCCCTATTTGTTTGCCTTACCTGGTGGATTCCTTCTGTTGGGGTCATGGAGTTGTAGTCCTTGTTATCTCTTCTAAAAAGTCTTTTAGAATATTTTAGAGTGCTGGTTTGGTGTTCATGAATTTCTTCAGGTGTTCTTTTTCATGGAAGTATCTTATTTCTCCATTGAAAGACAGTTTTGTGGGGTACATTAATCTGCATTGAAAGTTGTTTTCTTTTAGGGTTTGAAATACTTCCAATTGTCCTTGACTTGAGGTTTGTTTTGAAAAGTCAGCTGTGATTGTGATAGGCTTTTGTTTATAGGTGATTTGTTTCTCTTCTCTAACAGCTTTTAATATTCTATTCTGTTGCTGAATTTGTGGAATATTGACTATGATATGCCTTGCTGAAAAAGTTTTAAAAATCATAGCTAACTGCAGTTCTATATGCCTCACTTATATGTATGTCAAAGTCTTTTTCCCTGCCTGGGGAATTTTCTGCCATGACATCTGTCAACAGGTTTTTTAATACTATTTGTGCTATTTCCTGCTTTTTTCATTAACTCTAATCAATCTTACGTTATTCTTCTTGCATCATCTAGTAGCTGCTGGATTGATTTCTCATGGTCCCTTGCTATTTTCAAGAAATCTTCTTTTCATCTTTGCAATTAACCACAAACTTGTCTTCTACATCTGAGCTTCTGTCCTCACATTGGCTCACTGTGCTGTGGATATTTTTAATGAAATTTTTAGTCTCCTGGATATCTGCTTGAATCTGTTTTCTGGATTGAATTTCTTTTCTATTTTGGGCATTCATAGTTTCCATCATACTCCTAAACTCATATTAGAGTCACTAAGCATGTTTTGATTTATTTTTTTTTTTTTTTTTTTTTTTGTCTATTTGAGACAGGGTGTCACTATGCAGTGCAGACTGGCCTTGAGCTCACTTTATAGCCTAGGCTGGTCTCAAACTCACAATGATCTTCCTGCCTCAGCCTTGAGAGTGCTAGGACTGCAGGTGTGTGCCACCATGCCCAGCTATTTGATTTATCCTAGAGCCTCATTCATTTGCTTTATTGTTACCATTTCAGGGAGGCCAGGTAAGTGGCTTTCAGATTGTCCTATCATTGGCTCCTAGGTTTGCATTTGGTGACTGAATGCCTGTGGTTGTATCTTAAGTGTCTTGTCATTTTCTATTTTTTTATATTTTAATTCCTAGGTTGATGCTTGTAAATTGCTTATGTTGAGTTCCTTTATTGCTAGTATTTAGAACCTTCAGAGAATGATTACTTCTCAAATGTGTTTTCCAGGTGTAGCTGGATTTGGGGTTTTGAGTCTGTTGCAAGATCCTACCTCTTCAATTTATTGGGAATGAGAGATTGCTGCCTGTTTAACCCAGCCCCTGGTTCTTTGGCACTGGTTTATAGTATTTTTTAAGATCCTTGGACAATGTCAGTCTTGGCATACCAAGAACAACTGGTTAGAACAATTATGTCATGTTGGTTTTTTTAAAGATGGTACAATCAGCAATAAGAATAGCATCAAACACAGCCTAGAAAAATGACAAACTGTGATAGCTATTAATTTGCCATCTTTAACTGTATAAACTAGATTTGTGGTTATATAACTGTTATGGTTGCTACATTGTGTCAACTTGGGGAATCTAGAGGTTTAGCTGAGTGACTCAGGAGGAAGCTGGGGTGCTTACTTTGTAAACATCCTGAGCCTGTGGAAGAAGAGGGCATGGAGACTGTGTGAGAGGTTCAAGACCCCTGGGTGGGGGTAGGCTGTTTACAATGTAAGGGAAGGAAGGAGGCTGCTTGCAGCCATTCCTCCCTTTTTGCTGGTTTGTTTTCCTGTGCTCTGCTGCCATGAACAGTTTGCCCTCTGCCATGTGCCACTCTGCCTCAGAACCAGCCAAGTACGGACTGAAACTTCCACAAACTGTAAGCTAAATAAACCTTTCTTCTTTCATTTTGGGTGTTGGGTATTTTGTCTCAGCAATGAGAAAAAAGTAACCAAGACAATAACAAAATAGAAAAGGAACCAGAAAATTGTATTCAGTAAATAAACCCTCAATATAGCAATTTTATCCTTAGGAGAGGAAATTTAAAAGGAGTTAGGGGAAAAAGAAACAGAAGAAAATGACAAGATTAGGAGCAAGGCTGGAGGACAAAGGAAGATCATGCAAACTTCGGGAAACTGGTACAGAAGACAGGCGAGAAAGTGAGAAGGAGGAAATAAAAGAACAGAACAAAACAATAACTACAAAGAAACTAGAAACCATGTTCATTGTCATATAAGACAAACAATGAAGGAAAAAAAATGAGGAAAAGAGAAAAAAATACCCACTTACAGTTTTGTCTCTGCTGTCACTGGTAGACAACACATGGAGACAGAGTCCAGATCAGCACTGATTTACCCCAGGAAGCTAGCAGTAGCTTTATGGTGGGACAGTGTGTAATCTCAGTGCCTGCACTTCTATTTCCCATGAAGTTCAGGCTCATTTCTGGACATAAGGCTGAGACCAGAGTCATTCAGCCTGTACCTTCTTTGGGCTTGAACTCAGCTAGGAGCTGCACGATGGACCCAGCAGCTGTTCTGATTCTGAGCTTAGTTGTCCCCTCTCCAACTGGCTCCCTGTCAACTGCTCTCTCCTGTGGGATGATGGAGCCCTCAGCACTCACTACCAGCTAATGCAGTCCTCCACATCCACAGTTCCCTTCCACTGTGATGTCTCTCCCTAGAGGCCTCTGGTGTTACCAGCAGTCACCGTGTGTCTGCAGGTTTGAACTGCTACTTCCACGAAGTGAGTCCTAACTCAGGGAGCTACCTCCTCCTCTTTGTTGAAGTTCCTCTCTTTGTTTTCCCCATGGACTTCACTTCTTGCTTCAGATCCTTTCTGTGTCCAGGGAACCCACTTCCCTCCTTCTTTTTCTTGCATTGCTATATGCCAGTGTGTGGATTGCAGCTCTCTGAGAGTCTTTTTCTCTGCTGCTTACCACTCTGTCATCTTTCCTGAAGTCCAGAAAACTTTTTACAAACAAATTCTGAAGTGGCGTGGATCTATAGGACCCTCTGTGATGGTCAGGTAAACATATACAAAACAAGTTTAATGGTGCATAATGTAGGTAAAAATCCTGCAAATGTTTTCACACCTTGCTGTTCATCATACCATGTGGTATGATAAACACATAGACTGCTTCCTGTGTCCTTCAGGGGAAGGAACCAAGATGCGCAGCCAGCTATTATTACACTAACATACAAAGTCACAGTAGAAAAGTAAGGGATGAGTCTGCTAGACCAGTGTTATGTTCTGTGAGCTATGTGGTCCTTGCAGAAACTACACGGCGGTCACAATACAACAGTGCACCACCATACTCTCAGGCAAGGAGAGATGTGGTCAGTCTAGAAGCAGGGCCAGAGGACATGGGTACACTGGGGCTCCAGGCCTGGGGACGATGGGTGTTCTTTCCCACCCTGCTTTGGAGGGAGGGTTGGATCTTGCTCATACTCACATCAGTATGTCTTAGGGTCTGTCTCAGAGATAGCTCTGTGACCTGGTAATAGAAGAGAACCAGGCTGTACGGACATGTGATTGGTCAGCTGCATCACTGATCTGACGTCAGTGGCTATCCTGTCGGTCTACTGTATCACTGACACAATATTAGTGACAGCTGGTGAGCACCAGGGTGCAGGACACTGGAGCCTCTGGTGGGAGATAAGCATGAGAAACCTGTGACATTTTGGGAGCCTTCCTCCTTGGCCAAGTACCTAGGCATCCAGGGATTGGGACCATGCTGGGGTATCCATGCCAGAGTGAAGGCTGACTTCTTACATCTCACATCCACATCATGAAGAAAGAAGGCTTGGGGGCTCTGTGGCTTTGCTGGTAGCACACTCCACACCCAGAAAGAACGCTCAGATCCACTTATCGAGTGAGACGAGAGGACTCAGCCCACCTTTCCAGCTATGCAGCAGAAGTAGCCTTCGGTAACAGTGCCTGCTCCAGGGCAGAGCAGTGTGGAGGGTAGCAGAAGGCTCAGGCCACAGCTGCCAGCAGAGGGGTGCTGGGCTTCTCAGTGCTGGCCTACAATGTCCTGGGCCACCCCTGGAAATCTATGGCAAAGCAATCAAGAGACAGAGACATGAGCATGTGTTGAACCCTGTGTGAATGGTGGGTTATGTCCATCCTAAGGGGACGCCCATCAGTCACATCCTACTGTGTTTCCAGCTGGCTGGAGACACAGGCCTGGGGACATAACCCCAGACCCAGGAGTGGAAGGAGACATAGCGCTGCCTCTCACTGCTCCTGCGCTCTACCTCGGAGCCCTGTGCTTCCTCTCCACAGCTGTAGGTCTGTGTGGCCACAGGTCCCTGCGCACCCACTAACATTCAAGCTGGGACAGCCCACAGTCACATTAGACTTGTGTTTTGTGTCCAGCTGAAGATGACTGACAGAAGGCAGGTTGTGGACACATATCTCTGAGTACCCTTTGCCTGACTCTGTGTGTGTGTGTGTCCATGTGTGTATGGTACTGAGGACTGAACCTAAGGGCTTTGGCACTGAGCTTCATTCCCAGACTCTCTTATATATATATATTTTTGAGGTAGGGTCTCTCTAAATCGCAAGCTTCCCAGGCTGAATTTGAACTTGCAATCCTCCTGCCTCAGCTTCCCAGCATGCTGGGATTACTGGGATGCCCTCCCCCTCCCAGCTCCCTTGCCCAGTTTTGATCATCAGGGCACAAGTGAGATGGGTGAGGTGACTCAGTTCTCCTCCTCAAAGATTGGGGTGTGGGTCACCTCTTCTAGATGAAGAGTTGCGCTGGAGGTCAGTACAGGAAATCTGCAGTGGGTAGCAGAAGAGGGAAAGATGGGAATCAGGCTGCAGCACTGGCAGCTGCAGCTCAGCCCTGATCTTACAAGTTTTCCTGGGGAAGAAACCAATGGGGAATGGAAACAGGCAGACTTTCCAGGTCATGAGGAGGACACCTGCCCAAGTTTATCCTCAGACTTCAGGGAGTTCCTATTCCTTTTTCTTTGCTCCATTTCAAGAAAGTGCAGCAGTCAGGCATTTATCCACACCGTCCTCTAACTGACAAGCAGGTGCTTCTCTGGGTTCCTCTAACAAAGCAATCTTTGCCCCATTATTCTTTTTTATTTTTTTATTTTTTTATTTTTATTTTTTTTGCGGTACTGGGGATTGAACTCAGGACCCTGCGCCTGCTAGGCAGGCGCTTATTCCACTGAGCTATATCCCCAGCCCTGCCCCATTATTCTACAGTGCAGCTGCCAGCTGCCAAGCCCTACCCACCACAGAGAACTTATAGCCTGTGTCTTAGAGCTGTGCTGGTTAAGACAGGCCAGGAAAGTCATCCAGACACATGAGGGACTCTAACGTGGGAGAGAAAGGAGAGAGCCAAAGGAGAACAGGAACCAAGGGACAAATGAAGGGAGCAAGGAGAAACTTCAAAATTATAGTAGGGCTCATTAAAGAGATGAAGGAGAAAGGATTCATCAATAAAAGAAGAATAAGCTTCCATTAAAAAGAATACTTCAGGGAAATTGAAAACTCAACACAGTATTAGTAGACGATGTGGAAAACTCTTTCAGAAAGCTGAACAAACCCCCTCGAAGAAACAGGAAAGAGAGAGAGTAAGAGACAGAAAGTGTGTGTGTGAGTGTGCACAGATGAAGGTAGAATAAACAGTGAAAAAATCCTCATCTGCATGGAAGGATGGTAAAAATAAAGTATAATACTAGAAAGAATCAAGAGATAACAGTCAGGGGTGCAGATGTAGCTCAGTGGCATAAGCACCTGCCTGGCAAGTGCAACATCCTGAGTTGAATTCCTGGTACAAAAAAAAAAAAAAAAAAAAAAAAAACCCACACAGGAAAAAAAGAGCTAACAGTCAAACTGTATCACGTAGAATATGGAGGTAGCAATCACAAGACTCGGTGTCAGTGTGTGGTGATGGGTGTGTCGGTATATTTTACTGTCGCTGGGACAAAAGATCTGAAAGTCAACTTCAAGGAGGGAAGCTTTACTTGGCTCCCCATTTCCCAGTTTTCAGTCCACAGCTGCTGACTCCACTACTTTGAAGCTTTTAGGCCACCGCTTTCCATGGTGGAGGGCATGGCGCAGGACAGCTGCTCACCGCACGGTGGCCAGGAAAGAGAGACAGGGAAAGAGCCCCCAGGAAGAGGCCAGGGGCAAAAGTCTGCTTTCAAAGCCGTGCCCGCTGACCTGCTCTACCCAGTTAGACACACCTCTCAGCAAGGCCAGGGAGCTGAGATTAACTGGGTTAATCCACCGATGAAGTTAGAGCCCTTGTGACCCAGTCACTTCCAAAAGCCCCCATTTCTGACCGCTGCACCAGGGACCAAACACTCAACACAGAACCGCTGGGGCACCCGTCATATCGAAACCAAAGTGTGGGGCTTCAGGTGCTCCGTATGTCACTCTTGTCTTATTTTTAATGTAATTCCTATGTTTTAAAGTCTTCTTTTTCCTTCTGGGGAGTCTATTAATCTACTTTTTTTTTTTTTGTCTTTTTGAGATAGGGTCTCACTATGCAGTACAGGCCAGCCTTGAGCTTACTTTGTAGCTGAGGATGATCTCAAACTTGCAATGATCCTCCTGCCTCAGCCTCCCAAGTGCTAGGATTATGGGCATGTGCCACTGTGCCTGGCTATATTAATTCACTATTAATACCATGTTAGCTGCCCCTATTTTGGGAAGGGGAAGAAGATAAAAGAAGTAAAATAAAGGAAAAAGAGCCCTGTGATTTCTAGTTTAAGAAATCTTAAATTTGAACCATGTTTCTCCAAAGAAAGGTTTTTTTAAATTTTTAAACATTTAATTTTACTTTTATAAATATCTTGATAAAAAACTTTTGTCTGGTACTCAGCAGCCAAGTTCTAAAACATAACAATGAACAGAGGAAAACCAATCTTCAGAAAAATATGTATGAGCCCATTATATGAAGACCAGATGCAACAAAAAAAGCCTGAACCTCCTCATACAGCTGTGTATACAAATCTGTACGAAAGTGAATGCAAATGGGGCCTGGAGACAAGGGCAAACTGTCACAGTGGTGACCGCTGGAGGCACACAGGGTTGTGGGGGGGAGTCTCCTTTTGACTGGTGATTAGTCTACATGGTGAGAATGTCAAGTGACAAGGATGTACGGCGGCGCACACAGCCCCTTCCTGCTTTTGCCACTCCCTTGCCCTACTTCGCTGTCACCGAAGACACAGAAACCCAGGCTTGGTGACACTTGCTTTTTCAGAGAAATGCTACTACTCTAGTCCTAGGGTTCTGCAGCTTCCCCCGACAGCTCTGGCCTCTGTGGCCACGCAAGTGGGCACTTTACCTCCAGGTGGCCCTGCTGGCTCTTGTACACCACCTGCGGGTCTTCCTGCAGTATGCTGCCGTACAGCTCACGGAAGTGGGCTACGTTGGGCTTCACAATATTCTGCACCTTCGCCTTTTCCTCCCCGATCACCATGCGGAAGTCACCTGGTTAAGGTAAAGAGCAAGATCTTCTCTGAAGAATCCACACTGTGATCCGTGAACTACTGCTTCCACTCTGCAGCTGCACTGGTCTGACCTGGCAGGATTCCTCATCAGAATGCTCACCTTTCCTCCTGACCCTAGGCAGGCAGGCACTGTTTGGGGGAGAAGAGCCTCTGGCATCAGAAAGCTCTACCTGCAGATAAAACATAGCACACGGCTACTCAGGCGGCAAAGCAATTCTCGAAGCAATTCACTTCTGCTCTCTCCTGCAGGCATTCCTGTGCCTACAGCCCCCGCCTTGGCCCACCTGAGCCAGGCAGGGAGCAGGGACATGCACCACACTACAGTCTCCCTGACCACTATTTGCTCGCCTTGCCTGTCTGGGTGAGGGTCGCTAAGAGGCTGAGTCGAATGAGCCTTACTGCATTGGATTTGGTGAGGGCAGAGAGTGGTGAGTGTCCTGCTAAGAAAGTTTACCTTTAAGATGGAACTGAAAACAAACATAACTTTGAAAGTCCCAAGCAGCAATAGATAAGGGATGCTACCTCTGTCTGTGAGCTGCAATTCTGAAGGACAAAGGGCAACTTTTGAAAGAAATGAGCAATGTGTGGCCTCTGCCATTGACAAGCATCAACAGGAGGTACAGGAACGGGAAGGGATGAAACAGGAGGATTGAGTGAATGTCTAGCAGAGTGATGAGAGTTCAGAAGGGGCTGGTGGGGAGCACATATCAGGAATCTGAGAACTATGGGAGGCTGAGGCAGGAGGATTATAAATTTGAGACCAGCCCGCCCAACTTAGCCACTCAGCAAGGCCTTGTCTCAAAATTTAAATAAATAACGTCTGAATAAATGAAAGAATGGATAGATGCGCTGGGTGTGAAGCTCAGAGACAAGGCCCTGGGTTCAATCCTCAGTAAAGCATCAAAAAAAAAAAAAAAAAAAAAGCCGGTAGGGTGGGGTGTAGCTCAGTGGCAGTGCCCGTGCTTTGCAGGCAGGGGGCCTGGGCTCCCCCCTCTGCACCAAGAATGAGGCTGGACACACACAGAGTCCTGGGTTAAGCACGAGAGGGAGAGCTATGTGGCTGAATCTTGCTGGACAGACAGCGAGTGGCCAGAGGCAGGGACAGGTGCACACAGCCCAGTGGCCAGGGAACCCCTGGGACCAGGGTGATGGTACAATTTATCACCCAAACTAGGTCACCTGAAGGGTGACGACAGCATGGCGGCAGCTACACCAGGACAGCCAGTGCTAGTGCTTCACTAGAGCCAGCTGTTGGTTCATTTTGGAAAAAGTTAAAATATAAACATGTCTGCAATGCTTGGGATGTGATTTCTCCCTTCAAATTTCACGTTGGGGTTAATCTCCGCGTGGGGTGACTAAGAGGGTGCAGACTTAACCTGACTCTGGCGCTTAGAGGTGGTGCCTTTGAGAGGTGACTGAGGTTAGACGCCATCAGGGTGGAGCCCCAGGACCAACTACTGGTGGCTTCACAAGAAGAAAAATGTGAGGTCGGCAGCACACATCTGTGATCCTCCTGCTGAGGCAGGCGGGTGGCCACCAGTCCAAGGACAGGCTGGACTATATAGCGAGACCCTGTCTCAAAAAATAAAAATAGAGACAAGAGAAAAGAGAGGGGACAGCTGCACACCTGGTTCCTGCTTTCATCAGCTGACATGCAGGCTTGCCTGGGACTCTGCAGCGAGAAAGCAATCACCATGTCCCGCACCCAGACACTAGGGCCAGACTCCCAGCCAGCAGCAGCTTCTTTCCTCTCCAACCCCCGTCTGCATGCTTCAGTGAGGGCAGCAGCACCAGGGCACCCGGGCTCTGTCGGCAGAGTGCAGGCCACTGAGCACTGGCAGGGGCCGAGCTGGGTCCTAGCAGGGGATGCACTGGATGACTGTGCTTTTGCACCAGGATTTAAAGGGGAAGAGTCACGTGGTTATATCTGAGGACCGCTGCAAATGCAGGCGTTGGTTCACCTGTGGCTGGTGACATTGTCAGTGCAGACAGTTGCCTGGAAAGCCTCGGAGCATGAGCCCCAGCTCTGGTCAGCAAACTGAGGACACCCAGGGCATCCATGAAGAGACAGAGATGGTGGAGCCCCCGGGAAGTGCAAGTGCCAAGCACAGGCTCCCCAGTGCAGCGTCACACTGTCCCCTCGACCCGCACTTTCCTTGGGCACACACAGCTCTATCCCTACTTGGGGACAAAGCCACAAAGATGCAGAGAACAAGTCACCTGCTGGGCTTTCCCGGGAAGCAAAGTCTATGCTACACAGGAAAACTGTTCACAGGCTGGGGGCGTGGCATGCACGTGGCATGGGTTTCAGCCCTAGCGCTGCAAAAAAAAGGAGAGGAACCAAAACACCTGTGGCCGGAAGTGTTTATACTGAAGGCAAACTGAGTGTCCAGCAGGAAAAGGATCGGCTGTGAAGGCATAACCTGCTGTGTCCGACTGTGTGCCACCATCGAAGCTCACATTTGCCACACACATTGCACAACATGCTACAGAACCAAGACACAAAAGGTCAACAGCGAAAAGCTCTGTGGAATTGCGAAAAAAGAAAAACATGGAAAGCAAGATGCTGGGATTACACAAAGGTAACAGCTGGGGACGTGCTCAGGGACACAGCTCTTGCCGGCCATGCAAGCACTGGGTTCAATCCCCAGCAAGGGGAAAATGTGTACTTACTGTGGGTCCTGTGTGTATGTGTGCACACGTGTGTGTATACACACGTGCTTTACATCTGCTATCTCTTTCAGTCCTGACAGAGCTCCCTAAAGCAGGTACTGTTGTTTTTTCTTTTTTTTGATACCAGGATTCGAATTCATGACCCCATGCTTGTTAGGCAGGCTTTCATTTCAGCCAGTGAGGTGTCCTAATAAATACAGGTTGAAATATGCATATTGGTACACACAGAATGTTTTACTTGTATCTCAGCCTCTGCCTCTTTCATAGCATCTTGTAGCATTTCATCTGTTACAATTTCCAACATTAAGTGGCAGGGCTCCTTTTCTGATCAATAAATTTCACCCTTGCCAAGACCCTTACTGTATTTTCAGACGTAGTTCTAACATTGGATCAGTCCATCTGGTTCAGTGACCATTTTGCAACATTTTGACTAGTCAAGTATGTACTATATACTGTTTTCTTCATCATCTGGCTCATCTGCATTTCTTCTGTGTCAGTCAATTCTTGCTAATTCCTACTCCACTTCACTGCCACAGAACTTTGGCTCACACAGCCAACATCAAAGTCATCATCCACCTACATTACCCTTCTGTTATGAAAGCATGCATTTACCATAACGGATTACCTGCAGCATCCTTGCATGAGTAATATGATTGTTTTGTGGTTTTTTAATGTCTTTTTGAGACAAGGTTTCACTATGCAGGGCAGGCTGATCTTGAACTCACTTTGCAGCCCAGGCTGGCCTTAAACTCACAGGGATACTCCTGGCTCAGCCTCCCAAGTGCTGGGAGTACAGGTGTGTGCCACCACACCTGGCTTGATGAAGATTCACTTTTGACTGCCTCTAAAACTTGTAAATCTGCTTTTCATGTGCCATTGTACTGAACTGGGCTACTTCTACTAGAAAAATCAAAAGAAAACTTTTTTAAAGAAACAAATTCTGGAGTGGTGTGGGTATATTATACCCTCTGTGATGCTCAGGTATACACACACACACACACAAGTTCCATGGAGTATAATGTAGCTATAAACCCTGGTTTGACACTTTTGCACACACCTTGCTTTCTGTTGCAGCAATGTGGGTAAACACAAAGATTGCTTCCTATACCCTCAAGGAAAGATACTGAGACACACAGTTGGCAACTATTTTGCTAAAGGAAAAAGTCAGAGTAAAAATGTAAGGTGTGTGTATGAGGCACCCTGTACTACACTTTGAGGGCCAGGAATGCAGCAATGGTGGCAGGGGGCCTCCCTAGGTAAGTCAGGCCTGGGTTTGGCTCTCGCACTACACAAGGGCAGTGTTTCTAGGGAGGCCGTCTAGCACGCCATCCAGAATGTGTTCTCAAAAATACCTCCACAGCTGGGGAAAACACTGCACCGAGCCAGCATATGTGAGGAAGGGGAGAAGGGAAGAAGGGAGGTTCAACCCAGAACTAGGCTTTGTTTTCCATGGAGAACACAGAGCAGGACGGGGACTCAGGAAGGATCCATGATCAATCGCAGCCACTGTGCACTGGTAAGCACCAGGCAGAGAACAAAACAGGACAAACACACCCGCCACCGCACGCCATGGCAGGACAAGGACCAAAGACAGGCCAGTAAACTCCGAAGGCTTCAGACTGGAGAACACCAAGGAGGAAGCCAGGGCAAGGGGAGACGATGGGGTGGCAGGGAGGGAGTGAGACCCCCATATGAGCCAGGACTGAGCTGTAAAGGTGGGGGGGCCTGTCCCAGGAGAACCGGGACGAGCAGGACAGACCCACCCTTCACAGACAGGGTGCTGGGGAGTGTGGTCACAGGATAAGACCCCTGTGTTCCAATGACACCTCAGGGCAGGCAGAGCAAGCTCCCTGGGCTTTGGGGCTCTGAGTGCAGCCTGAGGCCGCGGCACATAAGCAGCTCACAGCTTTCAAGGCCTGGACACACAGTACGTGGAGAACACAGGGTGGTGCCTGACCCCAGCATGGGACCTGCGGTGCTAGGCACAGGGTGATGACCACCCCTCCAGGAGTGCTGCGCCCTCAGAATTGAGCAGGTGACTGCTGAGGTGACAGAGTTCCAGCTGAAACCTCAGCAAAGCTTGTGCCCCCAGGTGAGGAGAAGCAGGTTCCAAATCCCAGAGCACCAGCAAGACTGCCTGTGAGGCTTGGGACGGCGTGAGCATGGTGGAGAAGCCCCCACGGCTCTCACCTCACAGGAAGTGTTTCTCTCTTGACTTGTACAGGGACTCGCTATGTAGTCCAAGCTGGCCTTGAACTTGTGGTGATCACCCTTCCTCAGCCTCCTCAGTGCCGGGATGACAGGCGTTCACCACCCCATCTGGTTTCTCTCCTGACTCTTACTGGAATCTAGCCAGGGACGTTAAATCAAATTACACTCCAGGACATTGGTGCCTACTGCTGAGTTTTCCCCAAGAATGACTCAATGGCAACTTCTTGCAGCTCTGCTTCATTTCTCAAAGTAACCTGTTTCTCCTCTGTGACCTGCGGCTGGAGCATGGCACCCAACCAGAAGGCCGCCGTAAGGATTAAGTTGCTGTGACGCCCGAAGTATGGACAGCAGGTGGGGCACTGAGTAGTACAAGCTGTTTTCCCCTGCTCTGACCCACGGTCTACAGTCCCATCAACAACGGCTTTCCCTCCATCTGCCCTGTCTCCCCACGTGTGTCCTGAGGGCATGCCGACACCTGTGCCTGCACGTGTCCCCACCACTGAGCTCCCTGGGGCACAGTCCCCTTCACAGCCTCAGGAGCTGGGAAGCTGATTCATCAGGGAACTGCTAAACGAGCATCCTCACCACCACTGGTTTGACCTCCTACAGGAAGGCCTGAAACTCACTATGCAGGCCAGGCTCAAAGTGGCTCTTGACATTCGTGTGGGGCTCCTCTTCTCTGGACTTAAATGCTAAGGCCGGCAAGGCTTTCTCCTCCCAGCTGTGCAAGCTGCTTCACCACCCTTTCTCACCTGTCACATAGGGCAACCTGCCGTAAATGGGGGCCCTGGAGCTACTATGGGCCACGTAAAATGGACAGGGCTGTTATTACACTGCAACAGCCACGGCTCCGGCCTCTGCCAGTCCTGTAAGTGGGGAGAGACACCGTTTTCTCTGTCCCTTTCCCCTCTCTCGTTCCCTCTGGGAGAAGTGCTGATCTTCCCAGGTTAGGACCACAGGTCAGCCCCCAACTGGGAGAAGGGGGAGACTGCCAGTGTTGTAAATGCAGGTAAGATCGAGGGGCACCTCACTTTCGGAATGTTCTGAGGGCTTGAGACACTCGGGTGGTTTGCCAAAGGGATAGAATTGGATCCATTTAAGGGAAATGGATTCTCAGAAGCCTAGGGAAGACAGGAGGAAACTCTGCCTTTCAACACATGGCCAGAGGCAAGTCTCATACCCAGGAGACTCAGGTGGAGTCTCCTGGGGCCTCGAGCCTGTTCTGCCCTTCCTAGTCCAGTGCCAGCAAATATTAGCTACGACTTTGGAGTGCTTGAAGTTCCCTAAAAAAGCCTGGGGCTGGGGTGTGCTTTGCAACAGAGCATGTGTGCTGCATCCATGAGGCCTTGGGTTTGATCCCCAGCACCAAAACCCAAGTAAGTGAAAACAGGTGTGTAATCTGATAAAATTCTTTAGTCAGTGTTCAGAACTTATAAAGACAAGTTGGGCAACATAGTGAGCTCAAGACCAGCCTGAACTACATAGTGAGACCCTGTCTCAATAAACCACCACCACCAACAAAATAATAATAATTTACAAAGGACTTCTAGAAGCCAGCAAGCAGCAAGGTAACGGTGATTATGGGACATAATGGAGGAGGAAGTGGAGGGAGGTCAGGGGAGGTTCTTCGACTCCTACTAAAATTAGGAAAAGTTTATTTGAGAAAGTGTTTTCTTCCCTTTACCCCTTTTGCAGTGCTGCGGGTTGACCCAAGGCCTTACGTACACTAGGCAAATGTTCTACTGCTGAGGCACAGCCTTGCTCTCAAACTCTGTTTTCCTAAGTAGGAGGGTACTTTTTTTGGTATTTGTTTTATTTTTTTGTTTTTGTTTTTTGAGACAGGGTCTCACTTTGTAGTGCAGCCTGGCCTGAAACTCACTATGTAGGCCAGGCTGGCTTTGAACTCACAGTGCTCGTCTTGCCTCGAGTGCTGGGATTACAGGCGCGCACCACCACACGGACAGTGCTGGGCTCACACCCTGGGCCTCGCACATTAGGCAAGCGCCCTACCACTGAGCCCCACTGCAGCCCTGCAGATGAGATCTGTGCAGGGTTTTATGCTGTCAGAGACGTGCTGCTCCTCTGCTGGCAGCAGGATGCAAGGCCTGGGGCTCAGTCCTCCTGGCCCCCTGGGCCTTGCTGCTTTGAGAACACATGAGTTGGCAGGAAAGGAAGCTGACATTTGGATTGGTAATGCACAAGTGAGTGGGCGGAAAGGGGAGCTCTTCTGTCCTGCAGAGGACGCAGAGGGTTTGCAAAGTCGGTACTTTGGACCCATCACAGTAACGACTGGTTTGGGCAGAACCAGCAGCAGGCAGTACTGTCTGGCAGGAAGCAGGACATCTGCATGCTCTTTATGCAGATGGCTGGCACAGAAGGGGACACGCTGCTGAGGAGGGGCCCGTGTCACTGCTGTCGCCTCCAGAAGTGTGCACAGCCTGCGGGGTGAGGAGGCGGATGAGCTCCAGAGGAAGATGGACGAGGTGAGGTGAGCAGCTGCGTGAGGCCCTGCATTCTATGCGCAGCACCAAACCAGAATGAGATGCAGGAGAGACAGCAGCTGAGTGCAGGACGGGGTCCTTGACATCATCAGGACAACTGCACCTGGGACACGGTCTGCCACCTTGACTCAAACCCTGGGTCAGTGTGACGATCCCCAATTCGGCCACTGTCCCATGGTGGAGTAAGAAAACACATAGAGGGTCATGGCACGAGCCAGCTACTCTGAGCCAGGTCAGAAAAAGCCAACTTGAAGTCCCCGCAGGAAGCTCATGTGAGGCAGTCAGAGACACCACAGCTCCACTGCGGCAAGGGCAGGATGCAGGCAGAGCCTCCGAGGGCGCTGCTCCACTCACCTGCATAGGACAGCCCGGCGATCTCCACGAACAGCTCTTCCTCGGAGAAGCTCTCGGGGAGCATGAGGAAGGCCGCAGTAACCGCGCTCCGCAGGTTCTTATCCAGCGCCGACCGCAGGGTAACGTCCTCATTCATCACCACAATTTTCACCTGGAAAAAGCAGACCGCTCAGGACAAAAATTCCAGAAGGGCAGCGGAAGCCTTGACTTTATTTCTTGCCGTACCAGGAGGACTGCGGTGAGGTGTTCTCTACCACAGAGCTATAGCCCCAGCCCTCTCCTTCTGAGACAGGGCCTCATGACTTTGCCCAGGCAAACTTGTGGCCCTCCTACCTCAGAGCCATGGGTTTGTATCTGCCTCAGAACTGTCCCAACACCCACCACCAAGAGCCTGGCATATCAGTCCAGCTAATATGAGATACTTATTATTCTATTACATAACCCCAGAATCTCCCATCATAGGCCAATGTCAGAGAAACCATGACACAGGAAGGGATCACAATGCCAAAGAAAACAAAATTAATATTCCTTTAAATGAGGCAACTCACCATAAGATTTAATTTTTTTTTTTTTGAGACCAGGTCTTACTAGGCAGTTCAACTTTCTATATAGTGCAGGCTGGCCTTGAACTCATGGCGATCCTCCTGCCTCAGCCTCCTGAGTGCTGGGATTACAGGCATGTGCCACCACATCTGGCACTAAAGGCTTTAAGAAAGAAAGTCCTTTGGGAACTTTAATATTTGAAAATCTTATATTTCTTCCATTGTACTTCACTTAATTTTCTAGTGGAAAAAGGGCTTTTATTTTTGTAGCTAGGGTGCATCTCTCTTCTTGCCCACATATAGGCTGGGCAGCTCATGCTGTTTCATGATTTTTAGATATACTGATGTTGAACTTGACTAACAATGAAAGGAAAGAAAATTAGCTAACAGAAAAATCACGGGTTTGCAAAACAGGACTGGGCTCAAGTCCAGCTATTCCACCAGCTCTGTGAATTTGGGCAAATTCCTTAACTCCTTGGAATTTAAGTTTTCATCTATAAAATAGGGATACCTAATTTGCATCAAATAATTGTCACAAAATTGAATATGATAAACACGACATGCCTGGTGTATAACTGCTTACATTATTCAACAAAAAGGATTTTTCTAAATATCCAGCAAAAGCTGCTCTTAGGCTCTCTCTGAACTCAGTGAAACACAAAGGGCTCCAGTCCACTCTGAGTCTGTTCTAAAGCTCCATTTCTTCCGAGCTCTGTGAAGACAGGCACAGCCCCTGCCGACAGAACGGGGTAAACAGAGTCAAGCTTGGAAGTGTGCTGGGAAGACAACATGAGGTCTGCACACGAGCCCTCGCTCAAGTGACCGTCCTGGGCATGTTTCTCTGTGTAGCCCGAAGGCCCCAGGTGTGGAGGACGCACTGCCAGTGGTTCCAGGAAGTACAGATGCTGCGGCCTCAGGACATCCTCGGACAACTCGAGGGCACAGCGTGTCACAAACACACACCCTTCCCAAATCTCTCAACTGCTGCTTCTGGCTAACGCCCCAGAAGAAAAGGCCTGGCGGGCGCTCAGAGGACTTCTGTGTCTGCAGTGGACCCTCCCTCCCTTGGCCACGTGGTGCTGGCAGTCACTTTGCCTCCTTCCAGGAAACAGGGTGCCCTTTGTCAAATACATGTAAGTAACTTAGGAAAGTAAGATGGCATGCGAGGAGCACACAGTAAGAAACTCCAAAATGAGAGGGGAGAACAATGTTACCCCAGGGAACAGCTTTTCTCTCTTTATTAATAATAAAAAGCAGTACTAAAAGACACGAACACGTACACATCAACCTGAACACCCCAATTCTGTCTTTCATCTTGTGTGCTCCCTTCCTGCGGGAACACCTTTAACACATGGACCTCACATCTGGCCACGTCCTCAGTGGCTTCCTGCCCAGCCAGACCATGGTGAGGACTTCACAGAGCTCAGTGAGGCCTCCTTCACCTGCGAGTTCAGTGCTCTCAGTCAACAGGGGAAAACCAAGGAGCCTCCAGAACCCCACCCTCCCGGGGACCTGAGAGATTGATGGCAAATGGCATGGGAAGAGCCTCACACCCTGCAAATCAACTCCCCAACATCCTGACTGATTTTCACACCTTCAGTTAGGGATGCATCCTGATTACTTTCTTCTTCTTCTTTTTTTTTTTTGTGACAGGGTCTTGCTAAGTATATTTCAGGCTGTCCTTGAAATCACACTGGCCCCAAGGCTGGCCTCAAACTCACTATGTGGTCCAGGCTGGCCTTGAACTTGTGATGATCCTCCTGCTTCAGCCTCCTGAGTGCTGGGATTGCAGGCACATGCCACACAACACCTCGCCTGATTATCTTTCTTCTTTTTTTTTTTTTTGAGACAGGGTGTTGCTATGTAGTCCAGGCATTCAGGGTGGCCTTGAACTCACAGTAGTCCTCCTGCCTCAGCCTCCCAAGTGCTGGGATTGCAGGCGTGTGATAGCACACCCGGTTTAACTTTCATCTTGACAAATGATTATAACAAAAAGAAAACACTTTTTCTTTTTGGAAGTGCTGGGTATTGGACCCAGGGACTTGCATGTACCAAGTGAGCACTCTGCTGCTGAGCTATTCCCCAGCTCCCCCAATGTTAAGGTCCTATAATAAGTCTTATGCTTATTCCTTGACTCACTTTCCAAAGCCTTGTATTCTGTATGAAATCATTGACCTAGTAGCCCAACTTCCTCACTGTATGGATGGAGAAACTGAAGGCCAGGGAGGTTAAAAGTTTCCTCCTAAAGAAGCGGAGGCACAGCAGGCCAGGGTCCTGTCCCACGTGACGTCTATTCTCACTCCGCTTTGCCAGCCCCACTCCCAGGTCCCTCGCAGTAACTCTACAGCCTCTTCTCTCTCTCTCACCCTGTTCCTGTCTCTCTCCCTTTTCACCTCCAAGACTTTAAACCTAGGGACATTAGAAGCTATTCCAAAATGCTAACAATTCAAAGACATGACGAAAGGAATACATTTGGGAGAATTTTCCTAGTTAGCGCAAATCTCACTTGTTCTCCAAGAGAGCCGTTCGGGTTAGGGTGTAAGAAAGCAGTCCCTTTGCTGTTGAAAGTTAAGAAAGTACAAACACAAGCACCTCGCTCAAAGGGAAAGTGTCCACTTGGGAGGGGAGGCTCTGCTGCTCCCAGCGAGGCCTGCTAGGAACTTTGTGGGCAGCGGTGTGATTTGTGTGCGGAGGGAAAGCCAGTGCGTGCCTGGGGTGCCGCCAGAGGCTGGGAAGAGAAGGGCCCGGGGTTGTGAATAGCTGTTTGTGCCTCACTGGGAATGCCTGCCTGAATGCACAGACAGCACTGACGCTGTGCCGGGGTCTTGGCTGCCGCGAGGAAGGGCAATGCTGGAAGGGCTCGTCAGAGGAGAGGTTTGTGAGACTGGAATGAGGAGAAAGCCACACACAGCTCCACTGTGACAGGGGCAAGGATGAGCCACATGAATTGTAAACAGCAGGGTCTTGGTCACGAAGAACACAACCCTGCCTAGCTTTGAAATACTCAGCCACTCCCTAGAACTCTTCTACCCAAAAGGCCAGGAGAGGGGCTGTGCCCAACGGCCCAGCTGCAGGAGGAAGAAACCCGAGCAGAGAGCCGGGCCGCTGCCCCCACCTGTGCACAGGGCGCCACCAGGACAGCCACCTGGCTGCACAGAGAAGAAACCGTGCCTTTTCGGTAGTGAGGACAACAGCCCAGCTCCGCGCCTCGAAGGCTGCAGCCCATAGCTGGCAGACAGTGAGGCAAAGCCCAGGACCAGGAAGGGCCCCCCCTTCCTGTTTGGGCATCTAGTGCCCCTGGGATTTCTCTGACTACAGAATGTAAGTCACTAAAGCCGCAATCTGGGGACAGCCACACCACTGTAAGAGTACTAAAAAAGTGTGGAACTGTATGCTTTACATGGTTGAATTATACACTATGTGAATTATATAAAGCTATTACAAAACATCAAGCTGAATGATTAGTGAAGAAAATACATTGCAATGAATACATTAAAGTGCTCTTAACAAACTGGCAAAATATCAGTCAAAGTGAATGCTTTTAAGATTCAAAGAAGCCTGTAGTTTCTCCCAGTAGCAGTTGTATGGCTGAGGCAGGAGGATTGCTGGAGACCAGCTTGGGCAATGCAGCAACACTGCCACCCTGATGTAAAAAAAAAACCAACCAACTAAAGCCACACACATAAGCAAAATTACTGACATACTAAAAACAACATGAAATACAAAACTCCAAAGTTAGGTGAAATTAGCCAGGAAACTAACTATTACTTCAGATTTTATTTTATTTACAAAGGATTTCCACCATGTTCTATTAAATACTTTAAATTCCATGGTTGTTAAGAAGCATTTGTAAAGCTTGGGCTGTAGCTCAGTGTTGACCTGCCCAGCGCTATACACACACACACACACACACACACACATACACTGTAAGTGACTCAGGAATCAGGGTGGTCCTAGACACAGACCCGCATCTCCTCCTGGGTAAGGAAAGGACAGGAAAGTGCACTAGGACTTAATTACGCTCAGCTTCTCCCAGAAACGTCTGTCTTTTCAACCACTTTAATTCCTTTCTAACATCCTTACCTCCTTTTAAAGACTTAACTGTCCAGTGAGAAATCTGACTTGAATTTGCAAGATGCAGACAATTTTGGCTGTTCAGACAATGTCACAACTCCTCTGAAAACATAAGAACAATTCACACTCATGTTCTCATTATTCCTTCTCATGCTCTCACCCACGCTGGCACGGCGGCACACACCTATAACCCCAGCTATGAGGCTGAAGCAGGAGGTTCCCAAGTTCCAGGCCAGGGCAATTTAGCAACATACTGTCTCAAAATCAAAAATTAAAAGGGTGCAGCCCAGTAGTATAGCACTTGCCTGGCACACGTGAGGTTCTGGGTTCCATCCCCACTACCTTGGAAAGAGAAAAGAAAAATAAAGAGAGGTAAAAAGAGGAAAAGAAAGGGGAAGGCCACATCCCTTTTCACCAGATTTGCTTGTCTGATTAGTATCTGCTGCCACCTAGAGGTCAGAGTCGTTTGAGTATCGTGTCCTAGAGGTCTGGACAACAGTGATTTCCACAGAAGTGGACAAGCTGGGGCAGGACTGGGAATAACCATTCAGCATTTTCAGTTTTTCTGAGAGAAAAACCAGTTTTTCTTTTTCTGTTTTGCTCAGGCACTGAGGATTGAGCCCAGGGTCTCACACACTAAACGTGTTGTACCACTGAACTGAATTATACCCCAGTTCCTCACCTAATTTTCTTGTCTAGAAACTTAATAATCAGACATAATCACTAATATTGTCTTTTCTGAGTTAACTGAGAAGCACATGGTTTTGCCGAATATGAATACAGCTGATCCTCCTTGTCCTTAGTTATTTTTCTCTTATAGGAACAAAGTTAGGTAAAGTCTGAGGTCAGGGGTGGGGTGTGCATAGGTACCAGGTTCAATACCCAGGAGCAACCCCCCCAACAAAACAAAAGAAAAATCCTACATCACCACCAAAAAAGTCAAAACCAAGAAACCACCACAAAACCTCAGATTTCACGGCATTTCAGTTTTTAAAACCTAGTTTTAAAATGTTTGAAAACTTCAATTCCATCTCATTTTATCTCAAAATCACAGACAGCCAAGGACCGGGAGAGCCGGCGCTGACCGTGGCTGTCGGGCTCGAGTCATCTTTCTCTCCAGAGTCCCCGCCCGCTTCCGGCTGTCAGTGCCTTTCTGGCTCAGGCAGGACAAGTGCCGTTACCCCCATTCCCAGAGAGGCCACTGAGGAAGTTCATCTAAATGACTAATAAGTGGCAGGAATAAATATGACCTGAGGCTTCGAACTCAACATTCACGTCCCTCCCTACCAACTTAAACATTTTTAAATTTAAGAAAACCTTGCAGCTGGTGTGGTAGTGCACACCTGTTGCCCAGTACCCTAGGCAGCTGAGGCAGGAGGATTGCAAGCTTGAGCCCAGTCTGACTTAGCAAAACTCTGTCTCAAAATAAAAAATAAAAATAATGAAAGGGCTGGCAATGTAGCTCAGTGCAAAAGCCCTAGGTTCAACTCCCAAAACAAACCTTGGAGAGGCTGGCACAGTGGCACAGGCCTAGAATCCTAGCTACAGAGGAGGCTGAGTCAGGGTCAGAAGGGGCAACTTATCAAGACGTGGTCTCGAAATAAAATTTACGAAGGGCAAGGGATATAGCTCAGTGGTACAGTGCCCCCTGTGTTCCATTTGTAGTACTGTGATAAAAAATGAAAAAACCCGAATTTTAAAAAATCTTAGAAATAAAACACAATTTTTCAGTTGCATTTAATTGCTCAGTTATGAGCTTTGCTACTTATCAAGCTTGGAAATGAGAGCTTATTTCAATAAGTGTGTTGTTTCTGCAGTCTTTAAAAAATGTTTTTACTGGGCTAGGGTATGGTCCAGTGGTGAGTGCTCGCCTAGGATGCATGAGGCCTTGCATTTCACCCTAGTGCTGGAAAAAAGTTTTTGCTGAAGTAAATATTTCAACAGTAAAACACACACATAAGAAGGGCATAGTGTGCTAAATTTCATGGCCCTGAATCAAGGCCAGCAGTTTTCTGTAGCTGTTGGTTTCAAGCAGGAGCCTAAAGTGGTATCTTTCTATGGTCTGTTGGCCATTTCAGAACTTTAGAAATGTAATGGTCAATTCATTAGAAAGTAACAAATAACTAAATAAATTTTACAAGAGGACTTCAAGATGGCGACCGGGTAGGCAGCGGAGAACCTCCGGAGGAATGCCACTCAGACAAAGGAATATAGGAATATAGCAACATGTGAAGGACAGAAGGGAAAGAGGTGGGTATCCTGAACTCAGGAAGGATCTGAAATGGGAATTGAAGCCCTCGGAAAGACTAAGCAAAACCTCTGCTGGAGGAAAGCATCGGGGATCTGCCATGGTGCAGTCGGAGGGAGAGAAGAAGGAGGAAGTCACCGCTCCAAGCACACCCATGGCCCGCGCCCTCGTTCCGGCATTCGCAGCTTCAGCTTCGGAGGCCCACGCTCACGGAAGCCTCTCGACTCAGCCAGGGGAGAGCGGAGTTCCAAGAGCTGGTCCAGGGCTGGAGAGAGGAGGGTGCAGCCAGGAAAGGAGGCAATGGTGGTCGGGAGCAGTTGTCGAACCCAGTGTGAGAATGAGAGGTTACGACAGCCACTGGGGCAGAATCCGCACCCTGCGGCAACCTTCCTAATGAGCGCCTGGAGAGAATCAATGCAACTAGTACACAGCCCACCACGCCCGACCCTGTGCCTGCCTCGAGGGGGTGGCCCCCTGCCTCTCTGCTGGGTGAGCCGCTACCGGCAGAGAGCAGTGGGGAACCTCAGCGGTGAGCCACGGCGGCTCCCAGGGATCCGGCCGAGGAGCAGACGGGGGCTCCAGCACCGCAACGGGAGGGAGATGCAGATGGAGGTGGATCGTGTGGCTCCACGCCCTTCTCACTCCAACATCACGGAGGAAGCACGAGCTGGGTTGCTGGAACTCAGCTCCCACCCTGAACTCTCTCTGGGAGCACCTTGAGTCTTGGCAGCTTGAGCAAGCACCGCCCGTTCCTGGCAACAATGGGACGAATCCACGGTCTTCAGGACTCACCCCAAACTATTAATGTGAGCACCAAGAGGGTCTCCTTACAGCTTGCACATATGAACCTTGCATGAACTCATAGCAACAAATTAGATGAAAAGCAGCAGACCAGGAGTCTGAAAAACAACAACATACTCTATACAGCAGACCCGAGAAAATCCTCCAACTCTATTCTAGAACTAATCTTTAAACTCAGTTCATACCCTGAACTAACACAGTGAGAACAGGCTGGAGAGATTTCAAGCCCTTATACCAAGCATCGTAAGTTCGTCCAAGGCCCAGCTGCAAGGGGTGGGGAACGGTAATACTGGAGATCAGGAGGAGGGAGGAGGAGAAGAAAGGGCCTCTGGCATTGAGGCAATGGGACAGAGCCGAACGGGTCACCGAGGGCACCCCAACAGGGGCACATGCCCCGCGGCTGCTCTGCTGTGGGCCCCGTTGAGGGCACCCCATGGACTGGACCCACCCCCACCCATAGCATGGCCATAGGGTGGAGCCAGGCAGTCCACTGTGAGCATAGGTGCTTTTCCACCTCCAACCATGGCAGTTTGTATACACCCATGTATGCTATAGTATAGTCTGAGGCAGCTATATGTCTTCCCAAGGCGAGAGTCCAGGGGTATAGATAAACCCAGGAATACAGTTATTATCACAGGGAAGATGACTGATTGAGTGGTAGGGCAACGGAGATGAGGAAGGAGAAAATTAAATGATCAAATGGGCCATCATCTGTGTAACTGAGTAACAAAGGTGAAGGTAACATTATGTAGGACAGCAGCCAGAGCTAATTCCCTTCTATGTTCTCTATAATTTGTGTTTCCTCAATCATTTTTGTATTAACAGAAGTGAAGATAACTTTATATTATGCAGCATCCAGTGCTGATTCCCTATCTTCTCTATATTTGGTATTTCCTTTAATGTTTATGTGTTAACTAATGTGAAGATAACATTATGTAATACAGCATCCAGTGCTAATTTCCTACTATGTTCTATATAATCTTGTATTTTTGATATTGTTTATGGCTTATTCTGGTTCATATGTCTCCATTCTTTTGTCTTTAAAATAAAAAATAAATAAATAAACAGAAGGGCATAGCTTGCTAAATTTCTATAAATGCATATACATGTTTCTGGACATTTTAATGAGCTACACTATTTTGTGTGCTGGTGCTGGGGATGGAACCCAGCTCCTTATTTATTTTAGGCAAGTGCTCACCACTCGGCCACATCTCCAACTTGAATTTGTTTTTTGAGACAAGGTCTCACTGTATAGTCCAGCCTAGCCTTGAAGTCATGGGGATCCTCCTGCCTCAGCCTGCTGAGTGCTGAACTACAGGTATGTGCACGCGCTGAGCTTTCCAGCTTCAGTTTGAAGTTCCGGTGTGTCTTGTCACCAGTTCAAACTGGGGACGTTTACTTGGGAGGAGTCTGACGTGTCTATTCTCAGCGACACGGCTCCGCTCACCTCACCAGCCCCACCACCCAGTCGCTGGCCATTGTCCGTCTGTCCAGCCGCTCCTGTGCCTGTCCTCAGCCCCTCAGTCGGCCTGGGGGTAGCTGTGAGCAGGGGATCCCGCAGCGCCTCCCTCTGGGTGATTACTTGCCAGAAGGCGCCCCACACTCAGGAAGACATGGGACTGTGGGGCCATGACGGGGACACTAAGCTCGCAGCACGGAAACCTTGTGAGCCCTGTTGTTTTAGGGTGGGTGCATTACCCAAAGCCGGAAGGGAGGGCGCTAGGACGGAGAGCTCGACCTTCTCTTCTCTTCACTGGGCGGTTCCACGGGAAGCCAGTCATGACCCTAAAGCTATGGGGGACCGTGCAGGGCTGGGGTGCAGCCTAGCACATGCAAGGCCCTGGGTTCACCCCTCAGCAATGCACACGCGCACGCACACGAACAAAAGGCCGGGCGTGGGGGCACACGCCTGTAATCCCAGCATTGGGGAGGCTAAGAAAGGAGGATCGTGGCAAGTTCCAGGCCATCCTGGGCTACACAGTGAGTTCAGTGCCAGCCTGAACTGCATATGAAACCCTGTCTCAAAAAGACCAAAACCTAAACCAAAACCAAACCAAACACACAAAAGCAGCAGACAAAACACAGCAGAGGCCCCTCACGAGTAGAAGCCTGAGCTCGGGGGTAGCTGACCCAAACTTAGCGGCACTCGGGAGTGCCGAGGGTGTAGGGGCTCTGTGCCAGGACACGAAGGAAGGGCGAAAGCCATTTTAACTGTGTCACAGTGTCACAGAGTGCTGTCTGCTGGTGGGCTTGTGGGGACAGAGGACACGACACCCACTTCTACTCCTAGAACCCCATTTGCAGGGAGTCACAAGGACCAGGCTCCGCAGCAGAGGGCACCAGAACACACACTCACTCACTCACTGGTTTCTGGAGGCGGCCAGCAATGTACAAGTTATTCCAGCTGAGCAGGTCTTCAATCAGAGCACGCGTGCTAATCACTCCATACTTGATAAGCTGAAAAGAAAAGATATGGGCATGAGAAAGAGCAAAATGCCAGGCTGCTGCTTACACAAATATAAGATGCAAAGACACAAACCAAAGTCCTGTCCAGCGAGCACCTTGATTTCCACAGCCACTCAAAATGCCTACCTATGTCTCAGCACTCAGGAAGCTGAGGCAGGAGGATCTCTGCAAGTTTGAGGCTAGCCTGGGTTACATAGTGAGTTCAAGGTCAGCCTGAACTACACAGCAACCCTGTCTTAAAAAACCAAAAACAACAACAACAAAACTCAAAAAACCGTACCTGTGAAAACTTCCCCTCCGTCAGAAACCCCAAGATCAGCATGGCCCCCAAGGTACGTGAGGTTAGGTAAGAACCTTAATGAAGGTCCAGGTGATGTTAAGGCAGAAGGGCTCCTAGACCCCATCCAGTACTGGTCCTCATGGACCACAAGGAAAGAAACCAGTAATGTCCCCCACAGTCTGAGAAGTAAGAATTTAGTTAACGCTCCTCATTTTAGAAATAAGTAAATGAGGCCCAGAAAGAATAAGTAGTATGCTCACTGTAGCACCAGAAATGGCAGAATTGAACTAGGACCTAGAGCTGGGTGCAGTTCTAGGCCTCTGGGGTCTCAGCTCCTTGGGAGGCTGAGGCAGGAGGGCTGCTTGGGCCCAACAGTTCAAGTTCAGCACAGGCTTAGAGCAATGTAGGGAACTTTATCTTTCAATTACCCCCCAAATCCGGCTCTTAGAACTTCAGTCTGGTCATCCACAATGTCCCTTTCATCACAAAGTACCAGAAAGTTTCTTTAATTAAAAGTTTTCACTGACATCCTTCACAGCTCATTTCTCTGTTGCTGTTGACTCTAAAATATTCATAATTACAAAGCAACATCCAAAATTAAAACATTTTTATCAATGCTAAACACACGGAATTATG
The DNA here is from genome assembly GCA_004027595.1 of Dinomys branickii. Classification (NCBI taxonomy): domain Eukaryota; kingdom Metazoa; phylum Chordata; class Mammalia; order Rodentia; family Dinomyidae; genus Dinomys; species Dinomys branickii. The sequence goes on from PVLD010004105.1 coordinate 112,045, forward strand.
GTCAGGTTCATTTCCATAACATTGTGCATAAGCCCTGGGAGTAGATTTCGCAGGTTATAAAGTTCCATTTGCGTAAAAAAATGTCTTCAGATCCACTTTGCTAGATTTCAGTATCAAAATAGCTTCCTTGAGCTGTAAATACCTAAAAAGTAGCTAAGGGATAAAAAATAAAAACATAGCGCCCTGGTGACATTTGATAATGCCTAAGTAGTTGCTCACTGGAGCTTGTAATACTGTTTGAAAATTGCTAGAGATAAACTCAGCGTACTATTACTCAGGGAGGGCGGGTGTGGCGGTGCACACCTGTGATCCCAGCACTTAGGAGCTGACGCAGGAAGACTGCAGTGAGTTGGAAGCCAGCCTGGGCTACACGGCAAGACTTTGTCTCAAAAACGAAAAATAATTACAGAGGAAGAACACAACTCTGCATTTTGTGTGGCAGAAGCGGCAGGTTGTGCTCAGTAACTACCCCTGCCCTCCTGCTGGCCCCAGGGAAAGAGGACCCTTCTTGCTGCAGGCAGACAGCAGCCATGGAAACACCACAGGCCGAGAGGCTGCTGGACTGGACCGGCCCTCCTTCGAAGCCCGGCTTCCTCATCCACGCAAGGCAGACGGACAAGCACAGGCCCCTGACCAGCAACAATGCTGGCCCAGCAGGCAGGGCCCGGTGCCAACCCCAGCCTGCCTCACCCCCAGGAGGCGTCTGTGTCAGGTCCTGCCAGTGCCGGCGCCTCGTTGGTCGGGATGCTGCACTTAGTCTGCTTTGCTTCTTCTGCAGCACTGGGGATTGAACTCAGGTCCCAGTACATCCCAGACAAGCACTCTACTACCGACCTGTGGACCACATTTAGTTGGCTATGCTGGGCTGCCCCAGCCACAGGGAGCTTCACCTAAAGCAGATGAGGGGTTCATGTTGCCAGGCAACCCACGTGGCCCTCACTTTCTCTCCAACACCTTTCCGTCAAATTTGCTTCCAGCTAACTTTCAAATCCGTCCCCAGGGTGTCTGCCCCCTCCTTCTAGACAAGATTCATCTCCGCAGTGGGAGAGCCTGTTCCTCACACTACTCAGTGCAGTGCTTCTGAGCGTGGTTCCTAGACCAGCTACTGCAGCATCACTTGGTAGTTAGAAAATCAAATCTCAAGCCAGGAGTGATGACGCACACCTGTAATCCCAGCACTCCAAAGGCCGAGGCAAGAGGATGGCCTCGAATTTGAGACCAGCCCGGGCTACACAGTGAGTTTAAGATGACTTGCAGGCCAGCCTCAACTACATATCAAGACCCTGATTCAAAGGAACAAAACAAAGAACAACAAAGGAAAAAAGGAAGAAAATCAGATTCTCCAGCCTACTACAGCAAATAAGAGACCCTAGAGCAGAGACTGGCTGTTCATGTGTCCAGATTACAATTTGAGAACCTCTTGGTGAAAGGACAGAAAATAAAGTCAGTCACGTCCACCCACTTCTCAAACTGCAATCACAGTTGGGCGAGGAGAGGCATCCGTCTCAGGTGTCCTGCCGCACAACCACACATACGCCACCAGCATTCCACTGCTGGCAAAAGAACCAACCCAAGTCAAGACGAAGAGCCAGTCACTTACCCTGCCATCGCACAGGATCAATGGATTGTAGTAAACTCTGGCGCCATAGTTATTCTGAACAGAGGTGATCATCTTGGGCCCCAAAAGTTTTAGGGGAGAGTAGTGGCTCCAATTCTTCTTCAAGTTTTTTGAATGCCACGCAACTGGGTCATCTACGGTAAACACGAAGTCCAGCATGGCATTCTGTCAAAAATGAGGTCACATACCTCAGAAAAGCAGCTAAACGTGAGCTCGGAAATACTTCGCTACTGTGATTAACAGAAGACCAAGGTTTCACATTGGACACTTAAGCAAGCCTCTGGGACCAACAAGAGCTTTGTTTTCATCAAGGGTGACACCAAACACTTGATGTGTATTGTGCCAGGACTCTTCCAAATGCTTTGCATATAATACGGTAACTCACTCCATCTCTAAAGCAATCCTGAAAAGCAGGTCTGCTATTAGTCCTATTTCACAGGAAAGGAAACCAAAGCCCAGGACAAGCTTGGCCCACGGGCACAGAGGCACTGAGTGGCAGCCCTAAGCAGCGGCCCCAGATCCTGTGTGCTGAGCTCTTTTGCTACACTGCCTTTCGGCTAAATGTAGGAAAGGTGCTTCACCAGGCTTCCAGATTAAATTAACTCCACCGGGCAAACTCTAGCAGTGGGTAAAGGGAAACAGCTATTCCCTAAGCACTTGGTGCAGCGCTCAAAAGGTCTTGGTGTGGAAGCTCGGTACGGGGCAGGAGACACAACTTATTATTAAACTGAACTGGAGGAAGAATGCAGAGTGAACTAACTTCACTCAGAAGGAATGAGTGATCCGAGAACACGGAGAAAAAGTTTCTGGCGATAACAAGCGTATGCCCTGAAGAACGCGTGGTTAGAGGTATTTGGGTACCGAGTCATGTCAGGGAACCTGCTCATGTGCTCAGGGAAGCCCCACAGTCTGACACTGCTGGAAAGGGAAGATTTGCGTGGTGGACGTGAGACCAGACAGGGAGGTGCAAGCCAAGCTAAGGAACTTCCCTGCACAAGTGCTGAGCAGAGGCAGCAGAGATTAAGGGTGGAAGAAATCTTACACAACTCTAGAGGAGGGAGAGGTACCAGCTAAGGCACTGAGGCGTGGTACTGCAGGAGAGATTTCAGTGTTTGAATACAGAAGTTGTTAACTTGAATGTAGGGCATGAAAACGAAGGAAAGGTCTCCCTTCTTGGATTTTTGGGTTTGCTCAAAGGAAAACCTTCAGTGAAAAATGATGCAGTGGCCATCCAGAGGCTAAAGCCCGTCCATTCTGTGATCCACAAACCACCGATGACACTTAAATTTTAGAGGAAGCCAGGCGTGGTTGGGCACACGTGCAATCCCAGCACCCTGGGAGGCTGAGACAGGAGGGTCCCAAGTCCGAGCCCAGGCTGGGCAATTTAGCTAGACCCCTCTCCATAACAAAAGTGAAAGAGGGTGGGACGAGGCTCCGCGCCAGGGCCCTGGCGCCAACCCCAGCGCCGAGGGTGGGGATTCGGCTCAAGCTGCTGTCACGCTCGGCTGCACTCTGGAAGGTGACACGTGGGAACAAGGGGACTCGGTGGACATGCCGCTCCGGCACTGGAGGTCCGGCTCCGAGGCCGGGCTCACCTTCTGGTCTGAATTGGCCCCGGCCTGGCGGTACACCCCGGAGCCGTAGGCGAAAGCCAGGCTCAGCTCCTCGGGAAAATGGGACAGGATCTTGCGGAAGGCCACTCCCGAGCTCTGCAGCGCCATGGTGCCGGGCGAGCGGGTCAGGGACGGGAAGGCTGGGGCTGGGGTCCAGTCCACACCGGAGGTGGGACATCGAAGACCCCCCCACCCGGGGATGCCCACAGCCCGGCAGAGGAACACAGCTGTTGTGTCGGAGTCGCAGACGGTGGCCACGCCGCTACGCATCCACCTCTGGCCCCGCCCCCCGCACGCAAGCGCCTCGCACGCAGAGAGACGGCGCTCGCCGGTGTGTGCGAGGGCGAGGAATTAGCAGCGGCCCCTCGTGGTTGGATGAGCGCACTGCAGGCCTGAGGCTGCAACAGCATGGGCAACATGATTCTCAAAACAACAGAGGCCGACAGAAGGGGGCGAGGAAAGAGAGAGCTAGAGCTAGAGACAGAGGCAGAAACAGTAATAGAGACACAGAGAGAGAGAGAGGGAAAGTAGCGAGGGAACGGGGAGAGAGGAAGGGAGGAGGTAAAGGGTAGGGCTGAGGGTATGACTCACGGATACACCACTAGACCAGCTTGTGTAAGGGCCTGGGCGCCAGTCTCATCACTGTCAAAAAAAAAAAAGGAGAAGGAAGTCATAGCTAACAGTTTTCTCACACATTTCTCATAGTGCCTCTCTAGTGTCCCCCTTTTCCAGATGGAGCCAAACTCAGGGAGGCAAAGCAATGTGCTTAGGAATGCATCAGCTTGTAGCAAAGCCGGAGCTGAAACTCAGGGCTGGCTCCACCAGGAGCTTTCTCCGCGGTTTCCTTCTGTCCTCGAAGGCTTCGAAGGCTTCGAGCAGGCACCTGTTAGCGTCAGATGTAACCTTGGCGGGTGTGGGAGGACGAAAGGGAGGGAGTCCAGTTAGGAAGCCGCCCCATAATGCCACTGGGAATGCGCGCTGGCTGGGTCTGGGGGAAGAGCAGGAAGGAAAGAGATTAGTTCAAGTGGAAGAGTGATTACTGGAAGTCACACTCTGGGTAGATGCTGAGGACTTTTTGATGGATAGATCAGAGTTACCTTCATAAGCTCCAGGTCTACTGAAGAGACACAAGGAATTCAGTCCTGTCTGGTGTGTAGGGAACAGACCGTGGAGGACATGATGGCCATCATGTTGGTTTTGGGGCCAGGTCTTGAAGGCTGGGAAGAAAATAGATGAGAGAGATTCCACCACAGAAGAATGGATAGGACCTGGTGACAATTATAATAGGTATTAGCTGGGTGTGGTGGCACACACCTGCAACCCAGCACTCGGGAGGCTGAGGCAGGAGGATCACCAGTAGTTCAAGGCCAGCCTGAACTACATAGCAAGACCCTGTTGTCAAAAAAAAAGGTATCAAGGCTGGGTTGGGGAGTGGCTCAGTGGTACAGCACATGCATCGCCTGGGTGAGGCCCTAGGTTCCATTACTAGAAATAATAATAATAATATTAACATATCACTTAATAAGCATTTGCTATGTCCAAGAAGCACATGTACTTCTTTTCAGCATTCGGAAGACACTTTGTAGGCAGGTTCTCTAAGATGATCATCATTTTTCACACAAAGAAACAGAGACCCTGAAAGGAGAATCAAATTTCCCCGTGGTCGAGAGAAAAGTAACACTGGAATTTGAATCCAGCAGGGCCACATTACCTCCACAGACCTGGTTCCCTCCCGCTGTCCACACTTCCGAAATGGCTTGGGGGTGTGCGGGGGGAGTGTGGGAAACGAACTGTATTTAAGCCACCAGCAAAGCGCAGGAGCCGCAGCAGCCAAGGTCCCCAGGAGACAGAGCCGGAAGGCAGAAGAGAGGGACGCGGGGGTGTCGCCCCTGGCCCACAGGGTGTTAGCTGACTGCGCCGCGCATCGCAGGAGTCCACCAGAGAGGCCAAGGGAGATTGCACTGAAGGCAGAATAACCCACGTGACCAGCCCTTGCTGTCTTCTGCAATCCTCTTTCTTCCCAGAGGAACTATTTCAACTCTCTTTCCCCCTATTTGCAAAAGAAATTTGTGCTTATAAACATGTAAATGTTACAAAATATGCGTATGATCGCCCAGAGGTAGTCGAGGCTGATCTTGGGTGCACTGTCCTCCAGGTATTTTTAATGAATATATTAACATTAGAAACATATTGTTTATTTGAACAATTTTCCTAAAATACAGATGTGCCATGGATTATTGAAACATTTTTATATCGATGGGTACAAATTATTTCTAGGTGACTCCTTCCTCCTCCTCCTCATCTTCTTCCTCCTCTCCTGCTCCCCTCCCCTCCCCCTCCCTCTTCCGCTTCGCCTCACACATACTAAACAAGTGCTCTGCCCCTGAGCTGCACACATTCCCTATTTTTCATTTACACACGCACCCAATACTACACTAAGCATCCATGTGTACAGATATTTCTTCGATATTCATATATACGTGCAAGTATTGCTGTAAGAGCAATTCCGGGGTCAAAGTGTCAGGGCGTTGCTAAGTTCCTCTCTAAAAGGGGACACTGGATTCACACAGCAGCGAGTAGGGCTCAGTCAGCCCTGGCTCTGAATAAAGGCTCTGTGAGATTCTTGCGCTCCGTCCGTGTTCCTGCCCTACAGGCGTTTGCGCCTAATTGTCAGTCGTTTTCATTTGCGCAGACACAGGCCCCTCGGACAATGCAAGCCCACCGTCTGGAAAGTTCCGGCTGATGGGTGTTTTGCCTCTGGTGGGAGCTCGCATTTGTATTCAGCCGCAGAAACCTCCGCCTGCTTCCCTTTCGGTGGTGGGGCCTGGTGGTTGGAAGCTATTAAAAAGCCCGGGCTTTTCAGTAGTCGCTTTAGGGCTCTGTCGGAAGGCTCATACCGACGAAATGAAAATGTTAGCGACCGTTTCAAGATAAATGCGGCTTGATTTGAGCGAGTGTTGGGCCTTGTTCTTCTGGTTTATCTCACGGCTCTCTCTTATTCTTTAACAATGAACTTGCTGGGCTCGGTTTTAATAGGAGAGGCTCACCTATTTTTTTTTTAAAACCCCATAAAATATCCATGACTTTTTTTTTTTGTCCGTGACTTTTTAATAACCTTTTCCTATAACTTTTATGCCTCGGTTTTTCCTCTAACCAGTGTTTTAAAAGGACAGAAAAAAATGATTGGACTCCAGTCTGTGGAACACTGAGTGCACCTTGGGCTGGAGAGGGTGGAAGGCGTCTGATCGCCACCTGTCGTGCCTGCCCACGCTCAGCTGATCCATGAGTCACAGCCTGGCCAGCTTCAGAGCACCCTAATGCATCCTTAGTCTCTCATCAGGACTCTGCGGTGTCACCGAGCTTTGAATCCAGGCCCCAGGATTTTTTGTTTTATTTTTTGACACAGGATCTCATTATGTAGTTCAGGTCGGTCTTGAACTCACTATGTAGCTGAGGCTGGACTTGAATTTAGGGTGATCCTCCTGACTCAGCCTCCCAAGGGCTATGATTACAGGCGTGCACCACCACACTCAGGGAGCCCCAGGATTTCACAGCTGGGTGACCTTGAAGAAGGCAATTTAACTTCTCTGTTCCCCAGTTCCCCCAAGCAGGGGCTGCAGTGAGACCTAATTTACAGGACTGAGTGGAATTGTGTCTAAAAAGTACATACCCTGGCAGCCGCCACACAGGAGGCTGTCAATAAATGCTTTCCATCTTCCTTTTCTTTTCTTTTTCCTTTTTGGTACCGGGAATTGAACTCACAGCTTTGCGCTTGCCAGACAGGCACTGTGCTGCTGAGCTATATCCCCAGCCCCTTCCTTTTTCTTTTCCCCACTGGAATCTCACACATGCTGAGCAAGGGCTCACCACTGAGCCTCACCCCAGGCTGCTGGAAGGATCTTGGCATCTATTTACGTGAGCAAGCAGTGGCTACAGCCAGATGTGTTTCTGTCGGATGCTCCCCGGCTGTGTCTGCCCAGGAACAGAATTTCACAGGAACACAGGATGGCGACTGACAGCCGGCACAGAGACTGGCGCAGGTGTGGATCACCATGTGTCTCCTGTCGCCAGCCTCCTAGCTGTGCCGCCTTCCTCCCACCCAGATGCCCGAGCCTCAGGCCTTTGGAGGTACGCAGCCCTGCATAGCCACACAGTAAAACCCGCATGCTCTTTCCCCCCTTATCTGCCTGATGTCAGTTTATTTTAGAGACTAAAATGATCAAAACTTCAGCGGGAAAAGTGTAAATTTAAAACATGCCTGCCCTGGTTTCAGTCCTGACTTGGTCACTTACTCTCCTTGTGACTCTGGACAGCTAACTCTGTGACTGAGTTTCCACGCGTGTAAGGGGGGGTCATGAAATCTGTCCCTTCCGGGGCTGCTGTGACAGCTCACTGGTTCACCTACTTAAAATGCTTGGAACAATGCCTGACACATAGTGGGTATAGTTTGCGCCAGCTGTTACCACTGCCAGGCCACCATCATCTATTGTCCCTGAACTTCAAGCAAGTCAGCACTTGACTTTTATTTTTCTTTTTCCTTTTGTACACAGGCTCTCACTGTGTAGTTCAGGCTGGAATGAACTCACCATGTAGCCCCAGGCTGGCCTCAAACTCATAGTGATCCTCCTGCCTCAGCCTCCTGAATGTTGGGGGGACTGGCGTGTGCCATCATGTCTGCCTCCAAACAGCTGCCTATTTTATGTTCTTGTAAAACTGGCCCTAACTTTTGGGAGAAATCGGGTTGACAAAGAACCTAATTAGAAGAGAAAGTATTAACTGTTGTATGCCAGGTCTATCTCTAGCTGCCAAGCTCTGCCCTAAAAGTGTATCATGTCCCATAGTGGGTTTCATTGACCTATTCTTTGGTGTTATTTGAAAAAAAATTCTACACTCAACTGACTTTGGGAAGTGCTGGGTTAAATAGAGACAAATGGATGTCCCTGCTGTGAGGTTTGTCAGACGATGTATTAAATAAGCTCTGTGACACTTCAGAGGAGAAATAGAACATGTAACATTTCCCAATCTTCCAGCCTAGGGTTCTCTCTAACTCTCTCCCCTACCTCTTTCTTCCTTAACATCCTCTGAGGTTAATACATTCTGGCATCATTTTAGAAAATGTCAATGGCAGTCACCCCCCCCCCCCGCCACACAACTGTCTTGGTGTCCCAAGCTAATCAAAGCCATTTTGCACAGACGTCTGTGTGACAGTCCCAGAGTATCCTGCAGCCCAAGAGAGAAACTGCAAGGCTTCCCAACACATGAATTACTGTTATCAAAGGGCAAAATGACAGTGGTTAAGTTTAATTGGCTTTATTTCTGATTCTAGAATCAGACAGCATTTGTTATATAAAAACAGAATAAGTATACCGAGGAGACAGGTGGAAGAGGTTGACTTTACAGACACAGAAGGCTTGAAAAACACAGATGCCCATGCCCAAAGGGCACTGACCTTTTTTAGTCACTTTAAGGCGGGAGACACGGACACAGACAGAACAGTAGAAACGGAGCTGATTGGTTACTATTGGGCCACTTTAAATCGCGCACTTGTGCGTCTTAGTTGCTTTCTCACTGTTGAGAAAAAATACCCGACACCCATAGTTAAAGAGGAAAGGTTCATTTCAGCTCAGTTTGCCGATGTTTGAATCCACAGTCAGCCAGCTCCAAGGCAGGGTGGCGTGGCGGAGGCGCATGGCAGAGGAGAAGCAGCCCATGGCGGGGCAGGCAGGGGGCGGCAGGCATCAGCAGCCTTCCTTTGCTTTTCATCCCATCCAGGCTATAAGACTTTTGGCTGGTGCCACCCAACTCAGGGTGGGACTTCTAGCTTCAGTAAATCCACTCAGCCACACCCCAAACTGTGCTAATTCCAGTCAGTGGACCAACTTAGTACCACGCACCCTTCATCCAGCGTTACGTGCTCTAGATTGGGCCAGCTCCCAAAAGTCGCACCTACCAGTTGATGGAGCTCTGGGGGGGCATCTGGACACACACCGTAACAGTAAGAAAAGGGCAGAGGGCTTTCCTTACCGCGACAACTGAAATGAGCCCATTTGGGAAACTGGCTGTCACCTCTCTGGATTTCTCTTCTCAAAAACTCCGATTATGCACAGTTCAGCTTCAGGTGGTGTCGTGGAACCTTAGCATTTTGATTTTTTCAGTCTTGGTCTATTCAGGTCTATTATCTAAAACAATGAACTCCTGTAATTTTTATTTAATGCTCATATTCTGTCAAGGCAAAAACCCAAGAATTTCTGTGCTTGATTCTGAGGATGGCTGTGCTTGGAGCCTGAACTGACAAAACTTGAGGTACAGTCTTGCTTAGGACAAGGCTGTCCAAAACTAGGATCTGAGGATGGGATCCATACGCCCTGGAATGAACTCACTGTGCTCAGCCACACAGTAAAACCCGTATGCTCTTTTCCCTCTTATCTGCCTGCTACTTGCTACGTGGGGCCTCTGGACCTCTTCGGGGCAGAGGGATGGAAGGAGGCATCCTCAGGCTGGTGTCAACACTGTATGGCATAATCAGACGTGTATCTGGTCTTTGTCCCCAGTTCTGGCACAGAGCTCTTACAGCCTCTGGAATTCCCTCACTGACAGGAGTACCTTTTGTTATTCAAAAAGAGCCCTGTTTCAACCCTCCTCACTGTTGGCGAGAATGTAAACTAGTACAACTGCTATGGAAATCCACATGCAAATTCCTCAAGAAACTAAGGCTCGAAATTCAATTTGGCCCAGCAGTTCCCCTTCTGGATGTTTTCCCAGAAGAGGTAACAACATTATACGAAGGTGATCCATGCACACTCACGTTTATAGCAGGACAATTCACAATAGCTAGCCTTGGGAGCGGCCTGTGGGCCCATCAGCTGATGAACAGATAAAAGACTGTGGTATTTAGACATGGCGGAGTACTACTCTGCCATGAAGAGGATAAACTCACGATCTGGAGGAAAATGGATGCACCTTGAGACCATAATGGTAAGTTAAATAAATCAGACACACAAGCTTAAATAAATCACATGTTTTCTCTTACACGACAAACTCAAAATATAGACAAAGAGATCTTTTTCAAATGGGGAGTGCAACAAACAGAAGGAGGGGAAGAGAGGGAAGAGATAGGGGACCAGGAGTGGGAAGGAACACAAATATGCATGAATAAAGAAAATCTATATAATAAACAAGAGCCTTGTTTGATCCCATCTGACTTTAGGCTAAGGAGGTGACTGGGAGAGGGACACCAGGGAGACTCTGCATAAGGCTGTCACTGGGAGGACCCAAGGGTCACAGGGCCAGAACTCTCAGCCCCACCCACAGAGCCAGAGGGGCGGCTCTGCTCTAGGACCTCTCTGCTTGTGAACAGACACTGTCTGGTTGGTGAACACATCGCAGTCCTAGAGAGTCCCGGAGGCCCTTTCCTCTGCCTCCCTCTGCACCTGGTTGCCGGCTGCTCTGCCCCCTACCCCAGCCCCCAATATTCTTGTTTCTCCTCCATCTTTGGCTCACGATGTTTCCACCGACTTATAGCTGAGGCTGCGAATTCTTTGTTTGTCTGTGTCCACTCAGTGGAGAGCCCCAGCAAAGTCAGCCCTTTCTGTTACAGGCCAGGCAGGTGCTTATGCCGCTGAGCTATATCACGGGCCCTGTCACTGGGTACTGAACTCAAGGAGCACTGAATTAGAGCCCCAGTCTTTTTGTATTTTTTTTTTTTTAATTTTGAGACGTGGTCTCACTAAATTGTCCAAGCTGATCTCAAACTTGATCTGTTTCAGCCTCCTGAGTACCTGGGATTACAGGTGTGGACCATCACACCTGACACTTATTTATTTATTCATTTGTTTATTTATTTGGGGGCCTCATTATGTGACCTAGGCTGGTCTTGAACTCACAGCAATCCTGCCTCAGCCTCCTGAATGCTGGGATTACAGGTGTGGGTCACCACGCCTGGCTTGTCATAATTAATTTAAATTTCTGGTATCATAATTCCAATACCTGTGTTGTATCTGAGGCTGCTTTTAATGCTTGCTCGTCAGACTGTGCGTCTGTTTTCTTGCTTTTGTAATATTTTGTTGAATGTGGGACACCGTGCATCAGAAAATGGGAATTGAGGCATGGCAGGCCTTTAGAGTAAGCTTCTCGTGGCTGAGCTGTGTGCACTGCAGCAGGTGCCCATGGTTTCCCATTCTGCTGGTCTCTGGGCCCCGTGTCCCTGGCTTCCTTGAGGCTCTCCAGAGACCGTGCACCATGTTTGGCTCTTCCAGCTGCAGCACATCCTGCACTGGAGCCCGGGGGGTGGCCTGACGTGCGGTTGGGTGAGTGACAGGGAAAGGGTGTCACCTGCGGAAACCACACTCTGGTAGTAGGTCTGAGCAGCAGGCTGTGACCACCACAAGGGTCTTGCCCTGAATCCCCTGAGGTGATACCCGCGGAAGGCTGGAGGGCAGGAGACCTGGAAAGGCTTCCTGCCTCCCACAGGGCAGAGGGCGAGGCTCGGGCAGGCCCTGGAGGGGTGACCACGCCTAGAGAAGGCGCTGAGCAGTTCCCATGCTTGTTCTTCCTCTTCCCAGGCTGCAGCTAAGGGAAGACCTGAGAATCTGATGGGGAGGGTGGCACTGAAGGCCACCCTGAGACTGTGGCCCTGGTGCTCCTCACCCCAAACTGGCCCCCACCCAGGTGCCAGCCCCTACCCCCAGGGTTCTGCGGCAGCTCTGCCCCGGAAAGCAATCTCAGCTGTGCCCTGTGTTCACATGGATTCACTGACTTTGGCCTCTGCCTCTGAGTACCACTGACCACTTGTGGCCAGGTCCCCTGGGTGCCGCTCTGGCTCTGCGGTTCCCCTGGCTTCTGGCCGTGGCTCCACAACTTGGTGCTGCTGTCTTGGGATCTGATGGCCTCCAGTGTAAGCAGAGAGCCTCCCTCTGGCTGGCCTTTTCCCCACTGGTCCTGGCTGCAGGGCAGAGGTGTCAGTGGATTTTAATGTTGCTGGTGTTCCCCACAGCCCGTTCATGTGGCCTGGGGGTGGTGTACACTCGGGGCCTTCCCCTGCAACACTATCCTTCAGCTCTGCTTTGTTTTGAGATGAGATCTTAATGTGTTGCTTCAGCTGGTCTCAAATTCCTGGGCTCCGGTGATCCTCCTGCCTCAGCTTCCTAAGTAGCTGGGACTGTAGGAGTGGGACTCAGGGCCAGATTTTCCTGCATGCAGACTCACACTGAAACATTGGTTCTTCCCGGGTCCTGGCCTGGCATTAGCGTATCTGCTCCCCTGGTCTCCAGCTGTGCCCTGTAGACTTAGGATGTGGCAGCTTCCATAATGGCGTGAGTTGATTCCTTGTGTGTGTGTGTGTGTGTGTGTGTATGTGCGTTTTTGCGTGAGCATGCGTGTGTGTCCTTCTGCAGCCTGTTGGTTCTGTTTCTCTGGAGACCCTGAAGAATACACATCTCCTCCCTATGCATTTGGATCCCTTCTACCAGGTCTTCTATGGCAGTTACCCCTTAGCACAGACCAGTGCTGTCCTTCACCCTTAGGAGCCATCCTGACATGGCGTTTGCACCTCTTTCTGGTGTTTGCTGGAAACAACAAATCTGCAGAATCTAATCATTAGGTTTGTTTGTTTTTTGAGTTACAGTCTCATTAGGTAGCTCAGGCTGGCCTTGAACTCACTATGTAGACGAAACTGGCCTTGAACTTATAGTGATCCTCCTGCCTCAGCCTCCTGAGTACAAAGTGTACCACCTTACCAGGCTCCTGCCTAATTTTAGAGAGGAAAAATAAAAACCCTTGACCCATGGCCAAGATTTAGTAAGAACTGAAAATGGCCAGAATTTTTCCTTTTGCCATGCTGATGATTAAACCCAAAGGCCCCAATATACTAGATAAGCATGTAACAGCACTCCAGCCCCAATAGCCAGAATTTGGCCCTAGGTCTGTATGATCAGAAGGGTTTTGGCAAAACCAGAAAGGGAGCAAAGCTTGTCATGTACTTGCGTCAGAAGCTCTGAGAGAAGAGTGTTATAAATCAGCATGCACTTGGCTGTTATCTCTGGGAAAAGTGCACTTCTGTCTTTATGTGGAATGACCTGGTCTCAGACAGGACTGCACCGGATGCGTCAGCCAGCAGCTTAGAAGCTCTGCTTTCTCTTTGGGTAACGTGGAATGGGACAAGTGCTTGGTCATAACATGAGACAGGAAAACAAGGCTTGTTTGTGGGAAAACACTAGAACAGGAGGCTTTGTGAAGCACTGACAGTCTGTCAGGGGAGAAAGATGAGGCTGGATTTGGAAAACCTTAGCTTGTTAGAATAATATGTTTTCTGATTATACAAGAAGTGCATATTATACAAAATACTGAACAGCAAGTAGAAGAAAATTGCAGTGACTTACAGTCCTACCACACAGAGAGAGTCCTTGGTGACATTTTCACGCTAAGCCTTCTAGTCTCCTTACGTGGGTAGAAAACTGTCCATATGTCTAATATGCTTGTTGATATATATGCTAATATATATACATCTCTATACAGTTATGTACTGTATAAGTCTTATTTTACCAGTATGGGACCACTGTGTACAGACTGGCTTTGTAAATAATATAGCAATTTTTTTTTTCCTGATGAAAAAGCAACACATGTTCATGGAGAGATTTGGAAAACGTAGAAAAAAGAAAACACAAGGCATTTTCTACAATACTGACTGTTTCAGAACTCTGTTTTAGAACTCTGTTTTAAAATGCTAGTGCTAATGGACAGCTCTTGAATCAGACTCATGAGGCTGTGATTTCCTTCCAGCAGCACAGGAGATGAAACCCAGGGCCTGGTATGTGCTAGGCATGGGCTCTACCACTGAACCACACAGCCAGTGCCGATTTCAACTTGAACTCTAATATTTCCTCTGCAAGAAAAGGCAGATTTCAGCTGGTGCACACTTGTAACCCCAGCATCTAGAATGCTGAGGCAAGACGATGGTAAATTTGAGCCCTGCCTGTGGAATTTACCAAGACCCTGACTCAAAATTTGAAAAAGGGCTGAGAATGTAGCTCAGTGCAAAGACCCTGGATTCAATCCTGTGTTAGGTACTTTCTCATTGCTGAAACAAAATATCTGACCCTCATAGTTAAAGGGGGAGAGGTTTATTTAGCTCATGATCTGTGGAGGTTTCAGTGCACAGTTGGCTGGCTCCAAGGCAGGTTGGCATGGCGGAAGAGAAGCACTTCATGGCAGGCGGAAGGAAGCAAAGCAAGCAAACAAGAGGGAGACTAAGCCTCTTTCTGTCTCTTATATGGTGTTCAGGCTACTGGGACTAGGGCAAGTGCCAAACCTTTCTGTGGACTGATTTAGAGATCACCCACCCTTAATCCCAGCAGCCTTAATCCTAGCATTGCACCATGAATCAGTCACAAACTCTAGATTCAGCCACCTCTGAAGAAGCCCCACCTATGACTGCATGCGGCTCTGAGGGGACATCTAGACACAAGCCATAACAAATCCCCAGTACGAATAGCAAAAAGACAAATTCCTAATCCTCCCTCCAAGCATAATCCCTGCACCTGGAAAGTGGAGATTAGGATAGCACGTGGGTAGCACATTCTAAGCCAACCTGGTGCATGTTACTAAGTGAGTAGCTGCAGATATGTCAGCAAATGAAACACATAAGTCATTACAATAAGAAAGCGGATTTGAAATAACAACTGCTTTGTTCCCCTGGGCATTTCAACTCTATCCTGACCTTTCCCGAAGCACCTCATCTCCCTGTTCCACCATCAGCTAAGCACTGGCATTCACAAGCCCAGAGGGCTGGTTAAAATGGGCTGCACAGCTGGGCATGGTGGCGTGCTCTTGTAATCCTGGCACTCAGAAGGCTGAGGCAGGAAGATCACTATGAGTTTGAGGCCAGCATGGGCTACATCATGAGTTCAAAGCAAGCCTGAGCTGCATGGTGAGACCCTGTCTTATAAGTAGAAAGGACCACCTGTGGCCCAGGAGGTCTACGGGCTCCCAGCACTTGGACTTGCCACACATTCCCAAGCCATGCGTGCTGTGGGTCCAAGAACTACACTTTGAGGACACCTGCCTAGATTTGTCTGGACACCTTATCCCAGCAGAAGGATGGGTTGGCACACGAGAGGCTTCTGCTATGGCTTTTGAGTTTCCAAAGCCTGAACATCCAAGATAATGAAAAGAACGAGGGGCATGTTCATTATATCTGGAAGAAAACCCCAGGGCTCAGATCAAGGCTTCTGGTCCTCAGAATTTCACAGTGATCCCCGGCGGGAGCACAGCAGGAGCCTGCAAGCTGCTCACAGTGCAGTAGGAACACTGGCCCCTCCTGCCACCAACAGAGGCTGCTTCCACCTCTGTTTCCAGGGCTCTGCTGTCCCCCTTGTTGATGAGAAGAGAGGGTTTCCTTCAACATCATCCTATAAAGTCACACCTGTACGCCATGG
Source organism: Dinomys branickii (assembly GCA_004027595.1). Taxonomy (NCBI): domain Eukaryota; kingdom Metazoa; phylum Chordata; class Mammalia; order Rodentia; family Dinomyidae; genus Dinomys; species Dinomys branickii. The sequence continues at coordinate 127,707 of PVLD010004105.1, forward strand.
CAGCTGGCTGCCCTGTGGCTGCCTGGACCAGGGTACAGGTTAAAGCCCCCAAGTGTCCCCTTTCTACACCTGGGGTTGGTTCTCCTTATTCCCACAGGAAAGCCTGAGCAGCCGACACCCACAGGCAGCCCACACATTTCCCCTTGGTGCGTCTTCTCCCCACCCTCAGCATGCACATTGCAGGTGCTCACAGGACCGCATGTTAGTGCCGTGGCATCAGCATATGCCGCCATCTGAGCCCTGTGTCATAGAGACCAGCTGCAGGGCCTGCGACTACCTGCTTTCCCTGTGAAAATGAAGGGGAAGGACAATCCCATGTGCTGAGCGCTTCCTGGGGGGCTCCTGGGAATAGGTGCTTCTGTGTTGTATCCCACTAACCCTGCACCACGGCCCCAGCAGATGTGTGGAAGAAACCATGGGACAGAGGCAGAACGAAGGCTCAGAAACCAGAAGTCACAGGTTCAAGATCATGGTTGGAATCACAGCACGGCTTGCATGCCATGAAGCTGCTTTACCTGCCAGGATGCTTTCTGGGTCCCCGCAGACCAGCAACAGCACCTCCTTCTCTGTGCGCTGACTTAACGCTGACTTCACACTTGGCATACACAGCCCAGGGTCTGCTGTGATGGAAGGGGACAGAGAGATCCCAGGCTTGGTGACTTGACAGGGCTGGAAGAAGCTGTGAAGCGAGCTGCTGACTAGCTTTGCATGTCCACAACTCTAAGATGGGAAAGGCTGTGTGTGTCACAGGGTGTTTTGGGAGCCAAGGGAGGTGACACTCAAATCTAGTTTCTAAAACTTGGGAAGAGGCGGCTGGACTCAGAAGAGCTTGCAACCTATTGACTCCTTTTCCTGGTGTGCTGTCTCATTTCTAAGTCTTACTTTTTCATGGAGTCTGGAGAATTAAAGGATAAACCTTATATGAAGCAGCACTTGCCACTGTATTAGTAGATGTTTAACAAAGTGAGTTTCTGGACCATTTTTACTTTCATCTGTAAGTGATCAGTAGAGGATGGATAGAGGGATGGGTGGATGGGTGAGTGGGTGAGTGGGTAGGTAAATGGATGCTTGGATGGGTAGATGGATGGATGGGTGGATGGGTGGATGGTGGGTAGGTGGATCGGTGAGTGGATAGGTATAGAGGGTGGATGGGAAGGTAAATGGGTGGGTGGGTAGCTGGATGGGTAGATGGCTGGATTGGTATATGGAGGAATGAGTGGGTGGGTGGATGGATGGATGGATGGATGAATGGATGGATGAAATCGCATTCATGTACCCTAGAGCTTTTCCCAGGATGTTGTGCCTTATTTTACTTACATGATATTTTTTAGCATTGATGAAAATCTTCTGAGAGATGGATATGATTATCCCCATGCTATAAACAAAGACACCAAGGATCTGAGGTTCCGTGAGACTGAATGATTTGTCCAGGATTGGCTTGCTGGAAAGGAACAAAGCAAGTTTCAAATCCTAGTCTGTTTCAGTTTAAGAGATGGGAGGGATAAGGAGAGCGCAGCCAACAAATGAGTAAAAAATTACATTCCCAGTGCAAAAAGCACACGGACACAAACAGAACCGAAGTCATCACACACTGCCTTCTGCATTCTTCACCTTTGTATTACTGCCAATGACTTTTACATGGTCCCAAGCGTGGAGAACCACCTGGGCAACTCTCCTTGGTTTTTTCCTTTCTATTTATTTATTTATTTAGTACCAGGAATTGAACTCATGACCTCATGCTTGCCAGGCAGGGGCTGTGCTGATGAGCTATAGCCCCAGCCCAAGGGCAACTCTCCTTGAAGGAGGAGCGATTGTCTCCATTTTGGCGAGGCTGAGCCTATTTCCGTGTACTGACATGTACAGAGCTGGCCAGGACTTTTCCTCAGCCCTTACATCAGCTTTAAGCAGAGCGTATGGGTCCAGCTGAGGTGCTGATGGCGGTCTTTGAAGACAGCAGGCGTGTTTCCCAGGATCCCGCATTGTTCCCTTGTGTGAGCTGGGACAAGGCGGGATGAAGAGCCAGCACTCCACGCTGTTGGCTGGGATCGAGCCTCGAGATTGAAGCTATGATTTCCTGGAGCTTGAAAGATTACACATCAGAGCTGAAGCACTGACCCCACAACATTAGATACCATCTCAGTTGTGTTATTCAGATTAGTCTTTCTGCAGATCCTTCTCTCTGCACGTGGCAGAGGGGATTTCAGGCCTCCTACCCAGCCCGGCTCACAGCACTCACCTACTTCCCGCCGCTCCCACAGGCACTCATCCTCAGGCCGCTCCCTTCCTCACAAATGGATATAATCCAGATCCAGCCCTGGGTCAAGGCCTTTGTTCTGGATAGCATCATCATGGCTGGACTTAGGACCCCTTGACACCTCACAACTACAAATATGCCTTAGTGTCTTTATTCTTGCCATGAGTCACATTGGAAGTGGTAGATTGGAATGAGCTCATAAGAATCCAATAACTTTTCCATGGGATTATAAATCTAAACTTCTTGGGCCATGATGAGGACTGGGCAGGGCTCCCTATACCAAAGTTATTATTTTAAAAACCCGAGCATAATTTAGATAAAGTAAAATGCAACCTTTGAAGAGCCCAGTTCTGCAAGTTTTGACAAATGTAACCATCTCCACAATCAAGATACAGAACAGTTATGACATTCACCCAAATTTCCCAATCCCTCAACCCCTGGCAACTACTAATCTTTTTTTTTTTAATTTTTAATTTTTTAAATCTTAAAGACAAAAGAATGGAGACATATGAACCAGAAAAGTCATAAACAATACAGAAAATACAAAGTTATACAGAATATAGGAGGGAATTAGCACTGGATGTTGTATTACATAGTTATCTTCACATTAGTTAACACAAAAACATTAAAGGAAATACCAAATTATAGAGAAGATAGTAGGGAATTTGCACTGGATGCTGTAT